>JASSUY010044266.1:0-32317 GCA_032466535.1 Forpus xanthops
GTCCCCCCCCCCCCCCCCCCCAATTTTGCAGATGATAGAAAACAGAAAGGACCAGATAATAACTGCAGAGCAGTCATTGATTAACATTCAAAGTATTTAAGATAATCCTGGAGAAATATGTTCATTAATAAGGATAAAGAAAGCAAGGAAACAAAATCTGAAGTCAAAGATTTCTAGCGCCATGTAAAATAGCATGATCTTGGACTGACGTGATGTTGACTTATGGTGAATTTTGTTTTTAACAATTAAAGCTTATGTAAAACATCTTGCAGCCTGAAAGATATGAATCAGTTTCCTTCTGAAGTGACAGAATCACCATTGTAGATACCATCATTCATTATCCAGATTACTGATTAAGCCTTCAATGTTTCTTACATCAATACGGATCTTAAGCCTTTGTGGGTTTTTGGTTTTGTTTTCTTAAATATCATAAAAATGACATTGCAATATTTTGCCCTCTGGGGTCAACGGAAATGAGTAATCAAATCTTGTTACTGCATAGTCTTACAGGAAGCATAGCCAAAGAAACACCAGCAAGATTTGGAGGTTCTAGATAAAATTTTTGTTAGTGTAACTGTTCAGCACTTGTCAAAGTTCTGTTTGATGTGGAAGCATGACAACTTGTTCATTAAAAGATACAGAGCGGAAAAAAATGCTGATATGGAAGGAATGGGAAAAGCACTTAGTGCCTTTTCAATGGATCTTCCACAAAGATCTGCCTCAGTGTTGATGAACAGGGAATCAATGACCCTGAACCAGAAGATTTCTTCAATACACAAGATTTTTGCCTTTAATTAGTATGAAAAGGAAAGAAACCTGAAGGAAATTAGGCCTCACAGGGCACTGATCATACTTCTGCCTTTTTTTCTTGGTCCAATGGAAGATTTACATTGATTGCAATGTTGTAGTTTAATGACTGCAACACTTCATAACTGAATAGATTTTTTTTTCCCTCAGACAGGACAATGTCAGTTGTGGATTGGACCTCCTTAGGGAAACTAAAGCATTGCGACCTTGATGACCTCTGTAACACTACAACCATGAATAAAGTACTAGTAGCCACGTTTACAGTACTAAGTGGGGCTTAGAACTCAATTCTTATATTGTGAAACATTTCTTCAGGTATTAAAACCTCAAAATAATTGCAAAACTGTTGAGAAAAATATTAGAAAATGAGAAGAATTGGTCAAGTATATCTTGACAAATGAACAAGATATGTGAAATTGGAAAGGGCTATCATTTCTTGCTGAAAGAAACATTATGTCTGTAGTCTTTAATAGCAGAGTATTTTCTGCTTATTTCTTGTTATTCTTTTTCATAAATAGAGCTCTCACAAATTATGATGGATCTGAGTTCCCAGATACAAATTAATATATTTTTCAAGACCTGGAATTTCCTACCACCATTTCTGAACCATAGAAGAAGAGAGCTTGGGAAGAAGCCCTGCCTGTCAAATTCTTCTTAAGGTAATGACTGTTAGAGAAGGATAATGCAAACTCAAAAACAATAGGGCAGGAAATAAGACCACACACGTTCATCATCTTATTCTAAGAACGAGCCTTGAACAGCATAATGTTAAAATCCATTATCTTGGTTGCACTTCCAAAGGATCAAAGCCATTGGCCAGGGGAATTCCAGGGATAATGTGGTATGAAGGTAATTAACACTTTTCAGAGTGCTCGCTCTTCCCAGACATGGGGTTGTACACAGTTTCCAGGGCAGAAGCTAGAAACAGCTTCTCTGCTGTGCCTTAATATTTGCTGTAAGAGCACAAGAAGTCTTGGAATAGAAAGAGTGGAAGCATAGAAAAGTCTTATTTTCTGGTACCATATGACACTACTAGTAAACATTTGTAACCACATAATTTTATGTAATTTGTTCATATGGGTAAATACTGCAATATTGTCTTCTCTTATACAACACGCAGTGAATGTGATGAGTATTTATTCACTCTCATTCAAATGGTTGAAAACAACTGAGAAGTAGGTCTACTTGTAAGCCTTAACACCTCCACATGATGCACAGAATCTTTTATTTTCCCATTTTTTGCCTTTTTTTTTTTGAGTTTTGTTTAATTTTTTTATTGATACTTTGCTTGTTTTCCTTCTTCATTTTGGGAAAGCCACATAAGGTGGGAAAGCCCAAACCAAAACTTTCTGCCAACAAGGTACCAGTTTGCAAGGCAAAAAAAAAAAAACCTGGCAGAAAGTTTTCTGAGAAACCTTTCACTGTGAAAAGGCAGAACTTCCCAAGAGAATCTATATAGAAGATTTTCATTTGAAAAAAAGTCTTATGCAATGTAAAATAAGCCAATCAAAAACATATTCTGAACTTGGTAAACTAGAATGTGAACAATTACTTTCAGAAAGAAAATTAGAATATGCAGGAAAAACTTCAAAAGTGCTCAAAATGCTTCTCATAGAACCAGGCCTGAAAGAAGCTGTTGAGGCAAAGTTACCCTCAGGCAGTGAGTCCCAACCTGACGGAGGTACAGGCAAATTAGTTGCATAAGCACTGCTCACTGAACTTAGTCTGCAGCAGAAACAGCTGTATTTCAGGATGGAAAAATGTAAGCTGGAGACAGCAACAAAAACGTAGAAGATAGGGGCAGATGCTGATGCTGCTAGAAAAGCTTCAGCAGCAAAGGACTAGAGGCAGCTTGCACAGTGGACACAAACCAGAGGCAGTAGCTCAAGCCCTTCATGTTTCAATTCTCTTTCCATGGGGACATATCTCAGTAAAACAGGCCTGTGTTGAGAAGAAGGATGTTATTATGGCAAACAACCTAAGTTAACATGCCAGTTTGTGATAGTGCGCAAATGGTCACATCTGTGGGTAAGCAAAAGGGAGAGCAGGTTATTATGGTCTTGTGTAAAATCTAAGATTGAACTTTACCTTCAGTGTTAAGTTTCAGGTTTACAAAATATGTTATGAAAGCCTTTGCATTACTGTTCTGTAGTAATTCTTTTCAAGAAAATAAAAAATCGGGTTCTTCACATAATAATCTAAAAAAGCAAAAACCCCTCAATGTTCTAATAATTAAATTTATGAAAGTAAAAAAATCTTTTATCGTTTTAATCTTCACATTTAGCATACAAATAGGGATGAGAAGAACAAAGGTATGAAGATTGCTTAGGTGATTAGTTCGAGAGAGGACGCATATCAACACCTGAGCAGAGGAAAGCTCAGGGTCCAGGAGCTTCAACTCAGACCAGCGACCGCTATGGAGGGAGCCTCAAATCCTCCACAGGACTTCCCAGGAGCCGGCAGCTCAGCTGAGCGAGCAGCTGACTCAGAGGGGCGAGCCAGGAGGAGCTGCACCAGCCCTGATTGGGTAAAAACCTGCCCGAGGGAGTGTGGGTGAGTGGGATGGGTTGGAAGTGGTTTGTGCGGATACTTTCATCATGACAAGGGTCTGATCTGGGAGCTCTGCTGTGGCTCTACCAGTGGTGGTGAGCGTAGGCACCCAGACAGAGCCGAAGAGAGGGGAGGCTGCGGCGTGTAGCGAGTGCCTGCACTGCTCTCCTGAGGCGAGGGTGTACAGTGAGCTGGGCTGCCCTTGGTGCACCCTGGTGGAGGTCCTCCTGCAGCAGGTGGCTGAGCTGTGGGACGCTGTTGCTAGGCTAAAAGATACCAAGGAAACTGAGAGGAAGCAGGACTGCTTGCTCCAGGACCAGACTGTGCAGAGGCCTCAAGCATCCACTGTAGCTCATAGAAGAAAGGAGGCCGCTAACCTAGGAAGCTGAGAAACAGTAACAAGAAAACAAAAACAAACAAAAAATCCAAACAAATCAAAACAATAAAAAAAAGGAGGAAGAGGGCAATTAAAAGCAAGGGTCTTCCTCCTAAGTTTGTTGTCCCCACCCAGAATCCCTTTGCTGTCCTTCAGGGGCTGATGAGGCAACACATTCGCACCAAGAACAACGAGCTGACACGCTGGCAAAGAAGATCACTACTGATGCTGCCAGGAAAAGGCAACAGGTTGTAGTAGTAAGGAATTCTACTTTGAAAGTCCCAGAGGCACCCATCTGTCAGCCTGACTCAGTCTCAAGGCAGGTGTGTTGCCTACCAGGGGCATGGATCCAGAATGCTGCAGGGAGGCTGCCTGCTCTAGTATGCCTCACTGACTAGCACCCACTTCTAGTGGTCCATGTGGGTGCAAGTGATATAGATAGGAGTAGCCCAGAGAACATTAAGAAGGACTACAGTGCCCAGGGAGAGGTGATTAGGGGAACTCATGTTGTCTTTTCTTCAGTTCTCCAGGATAAAGGGGAGGATCATAAAAAGACTAGATGTATTTGGCAGGTTAATAAATGGTTAGAAGAGTGGTGCCATAGTCAGGGGTTTGGGTATTTAGAACGTGAGACTCAATTTGGGAGACCAGGTCTACTGGGGGCTGGCAGAGCTGCTCTGACAACGAAGGGGAAGAGCTATTTTGGTAGGAGGCTTGCCAGGCTGGTCAAGAAAGCTTTAAACTAGATGTGCTGGGGAGCACATCATCCCATCCAACATTCCCAGTCAGTTGCCAGCACCTATAATAAATGCTTGGAGCAATGTAGAGATATGCCAGCTGCTCCAGCCAATGACCTAGGTTCATTTGGAGTTTGGCTCAGATGCCTCTGTACAAACACCCATAACATGGGGAACAGACAAAAAGAAATGTGTGCACATCTAGGGGGGTATGATATAATAGGTATCACAGAAAGATGGTGGGATGGCTCCTATGACTGAAGTGTTGGAATGGAAGATTACATGTGGGTGAAGGGATAGAAATAGTTAACAAAATGGATTCAGTCCTTATCACCCTGGTCTGGCTCAAGCTCTGGGAGCAGTGAAGAAAACACCAGGTGTTAATGCCCTGGGCAGGCCTAAGCCTTGTGAACTGTAAAGACAACAATCAAGGGTAAAGATCACCTAGCAAAACAAAACAGAGTTTGCAAGATGAAGCAGGATGTGCATCTCAAAGACAGACCAAATGACATATTTGTAACCCTTAGTTTTGCTGAATCAGGATGATAAGGAAGTGAGAGAGTGGAAAGTTGCTGCTTAGCACTTAGTAGACTATATATAGGACTGCTGGGGAGCAATAAAGTGACTTCTGTCTGATCATATTGGTCTCTGACTAAGTCCATCTTGGGGCAGTTACAGGCTGTTTAGAAAAGACAGACCTGGCAGACAGGGGGAGGGAGTGGCTATTTATGTTAGGGATAGCCTGGGAAGTATGGAACTCTGTTTGGGGACAGATGATCAATCAATAGAGAGTTTGTGGGTCAGGATTAAAGGGAGAACAGTGTCGGGAAACATTACTGTGGGAATCTGTTACAGACCACTTGATCAATAGGACTCTGTGGATGAAGCGCTTTATAGACAGATGTTGTGGTTTCAGGCGTAAATCAATCTGCCCGCCCAGTCACTCCTCCCACCTTCTTCCCCCCACTTTGGGGGGGGGGGGTGTGAATGGGGAGAAGAACCAAAAGAATGCAACTCCCATGGGTTAAGAACAGTTCAGTAACTAAGGTATAACACAAATCACTGCTGCTACCACCAGGAACAACAATGACCAGGGAAATACAAGGGAAGACGACACAGCTGCTCACCACTCAATGATCGAGCTGTAAACTGAACTGTTCCATGTTCCTGCCCCCAGATGTAAAACTGGGCATGACGTACTGTGGTATGGAATACCTCTTTGGTCAGTTTGGGTCAGGGGCCCTGTTTCTGCTTCCTCCCGGCTTCCCCTCCTCCCTGGAAGAGCATGAGACTCAGAAAGTCCTTGGTCAATCCAAAGCATTCTAAACTGTAACTATAAGCACTGGTGTTATCAGCACTGTTCCCAAGCCGAAAATCCAAAACACAGTGCTACACCAGCTACTACTGAAAGGGGAAAAATGGCTGCTGCTGCTGAACCCATGACAACAGATAGGAACAGTCTCACGCTCGCAGGCACTTGTTCTCATGGCGGACTTCAACCACCCTGATATCTGTTGGAAGGATGGTATGGCCTAGCACAAGCAATCCAGGAGGTTCCTCAATTGTGTGGAAGACAACTTCCTTCTGCAAGTAATAGAGGAGCCAAAAAGGGTGGTGCCATGCTTGACCTCATGATCACCAACAGGGAAGGGCTGGTTGGAAATGTGACACTCCAAGGCAGCCTCGGTTGCAGTGATCATGAGATCGAATTTGAGATCCTCAGGACAGTGAGAAGAGCATGCAGCAAGCTCACTGCCCTGGACTTCAAGAGAACAGTTTGGCCACTTCAGGAACCAGCTCAGTAAGGTTCCATGGGATATAGCCCTAGAGTGCATGGGGTCCTAACGACTACTGGTTGATATTCAAGGATCACCTGCTGCAAGCTCAGGAGTGTTGCATCCCAACTAGAAGGAAGTGCAGTAGGAGGGCAAGAAGACCTCCTTGGGTGGATAAGGAGCTGCTGAGGAAAATTAGAAGGAAAAAAGAGACTTACAAAAGGTGGAAGCAAGGACAGGTGGCCTGGGAAGAATACAGGGATGTTTTCTGGGAAGCTAGGACCATGTTAAGAAAGCTAAGGCCCAGCTGGAATTAAACCTAGCTAGGGATGTGAAAGATAAGAAGAAGGGATTCAATAGGTACACTGCAAATAAAAGACAGACTAGGGACAACATGGGCTCTCTCCAGAAGCTATCAGCAGAACTGGCTACCCTGTATTTGGAGAAAGCTGAGGTTTTTAATGATTTCTTTGCCTCAGTCTTCACTGAAAAATGTTCTGACCATGCCACCCAAGTCTTGGAAGGCAGATGCAGGGACTGTGAAAATGAAGACCTTGGGCCCGCTGTAGGAGAGGATCTGGTTTGAGACCATCTTAAGAATCTGAATGTACACATGTCCGTGAGACCTGATGAAAGCCATCCGTGGGTCCTGAAAGAGCTGGCAAATGAAGTTGCACTGTCCATCATATTTAAAAAATCATTGCAGTCAGATAAAGTTCCTGGTGACTAGAAAAAGGGTAATATAACCACCATTTTCAAGAGGGGGAAAGGAATGACACGGGGATATACTGACCAGATAGCCCCACCACTGTGCCTGGCAAAATTTTGGAGCGGTTTGTCCTGGAAGGCATGCTGAAGCACATGAAAAACATCAAGGTAGTCGGTGACAGGGAGCATGGTTTCACTAAGGGGAAATCTTGCCTAACCAATTTGGTTGGCCTTTTATGATGGAGCTACAGAACTGATGGACAGAGGTAGAGCAGTTGATGTCATCTACCTGGACATGTGCAAAGCGTTTGACACTGTCTCACACAACGTCCTTGTCTCTAAGGTGGAGAGGCATCAAGTTTTTCGATGGACCACTTGGTGGATAAAGAACTGGCTGGATGACTACATTCAAAGGGTTGTTCTCAATGGCTCAATATCCAGCTGGAGACCAGTAACGAGTGGTGTCCCTCAGGGATCAGTGTTGAAACTGGTCCTGTTCAACATCTTTGTCGATGACATGGACAGTGGGATTGAGTGCGCCTTCAGCAAGGACCCGATGGCACCAAGCTGTGTGGTTTAGTTGATACGCTGCAGGGAATGAGTGAAATGCAGAGGGACCTTGACATGCTTGTGAGGTGGGCTGATAGCAACCTTATGATGTTTGTCCATGCCACATGCAAGGTCCTCCACCTGGGTCGGAGCAATCCCAGGCTCAGCTACAGTTTTGGCAGAGATGAGATTCAGAGCAGCCCTGTGGAGAAGGACTGTGGGCGTGTTGGTGGATGAGAAACTTACAGCTCAGAAAGCCAACCATATCCTGGACTGCATCAAAAGGAGCATGACCAGCAGGTCAAGGGAGGTGATCCTGCCCCTCTCTCTGCTCTTGTGAGATCTTATCTTGAATATTGTGTGCAGTTCTGGTGTCCTCAGCATAAAAAGGACATGGAACTCTTGGAATAAGTTCAAAGGAGGGCCACGAGGATGGTCAGGGCACTGGTGCACCTCCCATATGAAGATAGGCTGAGAAAGTTGGAGCTGTTCAGCCTGGAGAAGAGAAGGCTGCGTGGAGACCTCATAGCAGCTTTCAGGTATCTGAAGGGGCCTATAGGGGTGCTGGGGAGGGACTCTTCATTTGGGGTTATAGTGGCAGGACAAGAGGTAATGGGTTCAAACTTAAACAGGGGAAGTTTCAGTTGGATCTGTGGAAGAAATTAGTTACTATAAGGGTGGTATGGCACTGGAATGGGTTGCCCAGGGAATCTGTGAATGCTCCATTCCTGGTGGTGTTCAAGGCCAGGTTGAATGGAGCCTTGGATGGTATGGTTTAGTGTGAGATGTCCCTGCCCATAGCAGGGGGGTTGGAACTAGATGATCTTGAGGTCCTTTCCAACCCTAAATATTCTATGATTCTATGAAGGTGCACCATAAACAATTAACAGTTAGCAAGTAACCAAAAGCAAACCATTTTATACTTATTTTAAAAATACTCCTCAAAAATAGAACTGCATTTTTAGTTTTGGATCTCATGCTAGAAAACAGCTCAGTCTTTGGTGAGTATGCAAACATGTGAGACAATATTTGGTTAGGCAGAAATTTTCACAAACACAAAAAATAACTTTCAAATTAATCCACAATTCTTAAACTTGCTTAACTTTCAAACTAGAAGTGTCGTTTGTTAGCCCCTTTATGTATAGATAGGGAGCTTGCAGTGCTGTGAACATAAAGTTCTTGCATTTTATTGCATTTAATGTTGCTCTGACTCTTGTACCAAAGCTATTAAGCCTCTTGATCTTACAATCTCCTGCTGTTGCAACATCTGAGCAGTACATTTCAATACTAAAGAGGCATATCACTCATCTCCTTTTGGAGTCTCCAGAACTCCTGCTATAGTGATGGGTATAGAGGCTTAATGCTTTTATAAGCATCTGGCATGGACAATTGTCACAGTTCAGTGTGCATACAGTCAAGCATCTCTGTCTTTAATGATCCTGTGTTACCTTTGTGGCTTAATAGAAATCCTTGTAGTACAAAATGTAAGGTGCCATATAACTATTCGTTTTCCTCTAAAACTGAGAACATGTTTTCTCATACAGTTCAGTTTCAGAGATTTGCCTTGATTCATTTGGGTTTCTCTGATGTTATTTGCAGATATTTACAGGGATGCCACTGCTATTGTACCAAACTTACTTTGTGGACCTATCATAACTAACACAAGTCAGGGTCCAATTACAAGCTAATGTGCTTTCTTCTATACTTTCGACATGGTTGATATACTCGCCCAGACAAGTCAAGTCATGCTGCTGTGAAACGTTAAAAGAAGAAAGTATTCCATAGGGCATTTATATATACAATCTTTAGCATGCCTGAGTGGGGTTCACTAAACCACCTACAACTAACCTGTAGATATGCACAGCCCATTTATCTGGTTTGCTTGTGTAGTTTCTAGAAAGGACATGCACTTCTGCAGTGTCATTCACTTAAACATTCCCTAAAAGCCCATCTTTCTATCTCCACCTGGCCAATACAGGGAAGCTGGGAAGATTAGCACAGATCTAGACACTGAAGCTCTGACTGTCCATGGTAATGATGTTCCACTGGCTGCAAGATGACTTCAGCCCATGTGAGGTATGACCACTCTATTAAACAGTAAGGGCAGTCTGAGGACAAGCTCACACATACTGAATTAGCCCTCATTATTGGAGACATGAGGCCTGAAGGAAGGACCCTAAAGGACTCTGACAACTGTGACTATACCCACTGTATGCAGTACTACTGCTGCACTTGTGAGCAGTATGTATCATTTAGGTTGAATGCCAGACACCCTACCTGTCCATGCCAGATAAAACAAAAAAATATTAAAATTGACTCCAAGTTTTGCTTCAGAGTTTATCTCTTACCTTGGTGGTGAATCACATTTGAACAGACCTGACATGAGGTGAGTTTGGACAAGAAACACTTAGAAAAATAAAAAATAAAAAGTGTAAATCCACAATTTGGTGATACAACATTTATATTATTTGCATACAGATGAACTGTACCCTTATTGTACCCTGAGCACAACTAGATCCCAGAGACCTGGACAAGACTGGTCACCTAGAAAACAGCAAGCATTTATTCAGTGTCCATCACACTAGAAAGAATTAATACTTCATGCAAATGAAGGTCAAAATATCCTATTTGAGGATACAGCAAAATTGTATCAATTGAAATAAACTATTTGAAAGCAGTATAAGGTAGTTTCTCACTCACTTTTAACACTCTCTACAGCCAAATGATAACCTAGAATATATAGAGAAATCTTAGTGCAATCTTATTCAGTGCTGCTTATGGAACATAGCATAAGAACATTTTTGCAGGCTATGCAATGTGCCAAGCATAATAATGTCCTCTAATAAGTGTAATGCCAGGTACTCATGCATATCTCCTTCTAGTGGCTACCCAGCATGGATAAAAACTTTTTATAATATGATACTGTTCTTGGAGATCCTCCAGTTAAGTAAATGACCGTGGGCCTGCCTTTTGGGGCAAAAATCTTGCTGTGCTTTTTTCCTACTTATGATTTGTGAATTCCATGTGGTCACATTATGCATAACTGTACAATGGCAGGAAGCGAAACTGTTCACCACCAAGTCCTCTGCAGCCACTGAATGGTTCCTTTCTTGAGGCAATTAATGCAATTTTCCCTATTAAGAAGGACATAATCCACAGTAAAAAGTGGAATAGCAGCTTTATGATATTATTAATTCATTTAATTTTGCCTTAATTGGAATTTTTCAGTACACAGAAGGAAGTCATCTACCAGCCATCTGTTCTTATATATTGCAGTCATTGCTAAATTATCCTGTATTTAACTTCCGTTAATAAGGTTAACATGGGAGCTTTAGCATAACACCACTGCTTCTTCTCTCATAGCGCTTCTCTCTGTGCTATGTCTATTTAAGTATGAATTTCACTGCTACCAAAGGGGACTTCATAGGCAGGATCAACTTCTTTTGAAGCATAAAAACCTGACCCTGTTTCTTACTAAAACTTCTTGTCACAGCTAAGTTAGAACAGCTTGGCAAGGAAGCAAAAGAGCTGATAGATGACAATTTGAAGAATATATTAAGTAACAAGTTTATAAAGCTGACATTCTCTATCACTGAATTCTGAATACAGACAATCTCTACTTTTATACCCTAGGGTAATTTCAGCAATTGACAAATATATGAGGAAGGATCTCACATGAGCTACATAAGTTTTATACTACTGTCGTAGCATTAAGTCACAACCAGAGCTTGGACCTAGCGAAGGCAAATTTTTTGTTGTCATATGACTTTTGTAGAGGATTTTGTATACACTTGAACAAACACTCTCCAAAGTCTCAGCATTACCTTGAAGAATACAGGGTACGTAACTCTTTAGAAGTAGCTAAGTGAATTATCATTCACAAACAACAACAAAATCCCACATTTATTGTAGTGGAAGAAGCTGCTAAAATTACACAAGGTTTTAATTTCACGTGCCACCCTGAATTTAGTTTTGAAATGGGAGAAAATACAAAGGTGGCAAAAATCTACCTTACCTCTTCCCTCACACAGTTCTGAATACTACGACATGTCCAAAGTTACATTTGCCCCATCTATAAAATGCATTTGAAGCTTTTTAGTTACCTTAGACAGTAAACCCCTTTCCAAGATAGATGTAGATAAGAATGACAAGCATTAGGATTTTACTGTCTTCATAAAAAAACAGTTGAGATTGCTGATAATCTGAAAGTCATACTACAGCATGAAACTGAATTAAAGCCAGAAGTGAAACTTTAATGCTTCAAACAGCTAAGTTGTTAATAAAAAGAAACATTTATTTGCATACTTAGAGTTAGAATCTCAAAAATATTTTTACCTTTTGTTTCAGAAGATATGGCAGTACACAGGTGAATGGTAAACTGGGGAATGGTTAAGGTTAGGTACGGGATTAGGCATTTAAATTTGGGCTGAGTCTATTTGCTTGAAGAAGAGATGAGATAGAGCACTTAAAGAAACACATGCTATTCCTATCACTATAATATGTCCTAAATATATTTTACTTTAAATTTTATTAGCAACCAAACCATTCTACATGGAGAAGTCATTAAAAATATCAAACCTTTCTGATTTCACTTCCAGTTTAAAAAGTTGTTAAACTATAAAATTGTTCCTCAGAACCTGCATTACTGCTAAGATAGTTTCACTAAGTAAATACATATCACTGTAAAAAGCAAATGCAAAGCAATAGCTGCCTTGAAGGATTAGGTTCAGTACAGACCAAAATATATTATAGCTGTTCTGGTGTTTCTATTTTTACTCTTAACTAAATAGAAAATTCACTAAATATGAGCATGTGCATCAAAAGGACCTTCCACAAAGTTAATAAGATGCAAAGAAAAGAGAAAGAGAAGAAGGAAAGAGAGAAGGAGAGAAAGAAAGAAAGGAAAGGAAGGAAGGAAGAAAGAAAAGTAAAGAAAGGAAGAAGGAAGGAGAGGAAGGAAGGAGAGGAAGAAAGAAGAGGAAGAGAGAAAAAGAAAAAGAAAAAAAAAAGAAAAAGAGAAAGAGAAAGAGAGAAAGAGGAAAGAGAAAGAGAAAGAGAGGAAGGAAGGGAGGAAAGGAAGGAGGTAGGGAAGGAGGGAAGGAAGGAGGAAGGGAGGCAATAATCCCCCCAAAACCACAAACAAACCAACCAACCCCAAACCCCAAAACAAACAAAAACTCTAACAAATAATAAACCCCCTGCAACAAAAGAACCTACAGCCTGCTTATGGCAAATCTGCTTGTAATAGGAGATGGCTTGTTCAAGTATCCTTATAAAAGGGGCAGGTAGAAGTGAGGCTTAAGTATTCTATTTATAAACACCTTTTTGATTTCCATGTCATCTTTGTTCAGGTTACTTAACTGAAGATACTGCTTTTGTTTCTATCATATCTGCAAAGTCAATCCAACAGATTAAATTAAACCTTCTTTCTTTCTGTCATCTCACACATCATAAAACTAAAAAATATTTCAGAAAGTGCATGCTGTTTCTGCTATCTGCTGGAGTGATGGATGAAACAGAAAAGAATAGAGCTTGATTTAATCAGATAGCTTAACCTTGCAGGGAGAAGAAAGAAACCTGTATAACATATTCATGTGTATATTTTATTTTCAGACATATGTGTCCATGCATAAGTATGTATTCTAGGCATACAGGTCTATCATGTCTCACTTTTTATATTACAGTGACTATATGGAAACGGCACAGTTTATTGTATTTTGTGGGTAAGTCCATTGATGTTTCATTCAGATGATATTTTTTAATCTTGAATTACACAAAGTATCTTTCTGACCCAATGAAATCTGCGGAGAAAACATGACAAAGGGAAAGGGGAAGCTAAACATTCCTCTTTTCAAACAAGATACATGTCACAAACATTAAACAAGAGGGATTTCTCATTTCTTCAGCACATTTTCTGTATCCTGTATCAAGCTAATGGCTTCATTTTAACAAGATGACTTGTGTTTTCACAGTTTCACCTTCACCTTCTCATTTCATTAAACATGATGGTCCGAATACTGCCAACACTCATAGACAAATTCATTTCAGAATTATGTATTAAAATTAAGCATATATAGAAATACTTTCATAATAATGTATTCTAAATTACACTATCAAAACAGTCACAGTATTTGTCGCTTTTTTTCTCTTTTGTGAGAAGTTGCTTAACTGTCTCAATAAATACATTGTGTAGATCTGAGCCCTGAGATTCATAGATAAGTGCATTCTGTGTACTACCTTCGTTCATTTGAAAATGGGAAGGGGATTGCATCATGAGCAGGCTGTTTCAATTATATTTTGATTTTTTTTTTACCATTTGAAAGATAGCATGTTACAAATCATGTCAGAATATTTTTCCTACTGGACTTCTATATCTATCCAACAGTCAAAATATTATTTGTGAAGCGTGAACATTTTAATAACTATTCTTCTGGTTTTGTGAGCTAGTTGACACTGTATAATAACAGAAAAATGAAACTGTGTTGAAGATTTATCAGAACAAAACACTGGAAATGATGAATCACAAGTAATGAAGCAGGAGCTAAAGAAGAAAAAAATGTGCAAGTTTTTGCTTGATTGAAGAAATGCTAATACATTTTGGTATGTAAGTTGTGACACCCTGATACATATGTACAGATACAGCAGTATTTTATAATCAAAATAATGAACTTGGAAACAGTCCTTGGAAACAAAATTTGAAGACCTTAGTATCTGTGTGGTATTAACCAGATTAGTGCAGGCACACAGTGAATGCCTGGGGTCACAGCAAGGTCAGTTTAGGAAGAAGAATTGCACACCAGGCCTGTGTGTGAATGCTGCAACATACATATTGAAAGTGTGGCCAGCAAGAAAAAAGAGAAGTAGGAAGCACATAACTTTACTACAGAAGTTCAGGATTCTGTGGGAATTCATAAATTGTGGAGTTACGATTGCTGTAAGCTAATTGCCTAACTCTAAAGTACTGTGTAGCAATGAAATGGGCAGCTTTTTGCTCCTCTGCTACCAAACACCCTTTGAAATTGAAGATCAGGGTCAGAGCTACAGAGGGCAGACTAGAGGAGTGTCTAACCCTGAGTAGGAGACTATTCAACATGAATTAAATCCTTCCTTCTTATGCATTCAGAAGAAAAGTAGTCTGACACTCTACTGTTTTATATAATATTTACCATGTGCTAAGAAGGTACAAAAGATCTAAGAGGAAAGAACTCCATTTATTAACATTTTGAATTCACTTTTATGTGACATAGAAGTGTTACTATCTTCTGAGCACATATTCTGAGCCAAATATTATGAGACTGTCTTAATGGATTGTATGGCCATCTTCTTATTTTGAGCCCTTATTTTGAACTGAACATACAGTGAACAGAACTGACAGCTTAATAAAATGCACAAGCCAAGAACGCATTTATCTCATTTCTGAGAAATGAGGTCACAAAAAATATTCAGATGGATGTAACACCTCCCCTAGAATCAAGGCTGAGAGAGTTGAGGTTGTCTAGCCTAGAGAAGAGATTTCAGGGAGACCTTATCGCAGCCTTACAATAGCTAAAGGGGGCTTATAAGAGATGGCAACACTTTTTAGTAGGACCTGTTGCAATAGTGCATAGGGTAACGGTTTTAAACTAAAAAAAAAAAAGGTATGTGGACTAGATATAAGGAAGAGCGATGAAACACTGGAATAGGCCGCTCAGAGAGGTGGTAGCTGCCCCATCCCTGAAAACATTCAAGGTCAGGTTCGATGGGGCTTTGAGTAACCTGTTCTAGTTGAAGATGTCCCAGCTTATTGCTGGGGGGTTGCCCTAGATGAACTTTAAATGTTCCTTCCAACCCAAACCATTCTATGATTCCATGATTCCTTGAAATATGAAGGCTGTATCAACTGTGTATTTCCTTTCCAAAGAATATGCTTTCTACAACCAACACTTTTTCTTAGAACTACCTTAGAATCTTTTTTCATCTTCTGGTTTAAAGCACATCTTACAGTTCTAAATAATGTCCCTTCACCTCTTCCCAAATAGAAAAGTATTCTAAATCTTCTCTTCCATAACAGAGCAAAGAGAAAAGCAATTTTGTAGGGTGGTTGAAGTGAGCTTCTTTCCCGGTAGTTTGATGCAGCATTCATTAGTCTTTTCTGCAGCTGCCACTGGATCTAACCTTCATGAGGCACAAGAGTTCAGAATTGTGTGGCTGCTGAATCTGAAACTTCATTGCTGGCTGTAGGTATTGATTGAAACTGAACTGTGTGAAATTCTATAGCTTTCCCAAATATCCAAAATTTATTAAAATATCACTGGTCATAAGGGTTGCTAGGGGACAGAATTAAAAGGGAACAAATACTATTTTAATTGAAAGCCACAAACAACATTCTGAATTCAGTTATTTACCTTTGAACTGAAGAGCATGCCCCTGATCTTTATCATGAGACTTGAGGTATATACACATCTTATGTTGCAGTGCACATGGGCTGCAAGAACAGTCTTTCCTTATTAGGAAAACATCATAAATCATACAGTAATAGAATTGTTTATGTAAGGAAAAGACGTTTAAGATCATTAAGTCTACCACTAAGCTACATCTATAAGTCTTTTGAACAATTTCAGGGATGGTGACTAAACCACTTCTCCAGGCAACCTGTTCTAATGATTGACAACACTTTTGCTGAAGAAATTTCCTAATATCCAGTCTAAACCATTTCTCGTTCAACTTGAGGTCATTTTCTTTTGTCTTCTCACTTGTTACATGGGAGAAGAGACCAACGTGTGCCTCACTACAACCTCCTTCCAAGTAGTTGTAGAGTGTAATAAAGTCTGCCCTGAGACTCCTCCAGGCTAAACAACTCCAGTTCCCTCAGCTGCTCTTTGTAAGTTCTGTTCTCTAGACCCTTCATCAGCTTCACTGCCCTTCTTTGGATGTGCTCCAGGACCTCCATATATTAATTTGTAGCGAGTGGTCCAAAACTGAGCACAACATTAAAGGTGTTGCCTCACCAGTATCAAGTACAGGGGACCAATCACTTGTTTAGTCCTGCTGGCCACAAAATTGCTGCTAAAATATTACATGGTACCATCTAGTGAGGTATCTGAAAGCAATTTTGCAACAAGGAGCTAGGCTTCTAACATCTACTGGTTGAAAAAACTTTTCCTATTCTATAACTGGAAATGCTGAAGTATGGAATGGCTAAGCAGCACATTTTCCAAAATGATTCTTAGACTAATGTTTATGGTTTTCACATGTTTGACAGTAAAATAAACTTGGAAAAGTATCAGAAAAGTGACAAACTCTTCTAGGAGAGACATTTCGGGTACTGAAAAACCTGGGGAGAAAATTGTAATGCTTTCTACTGGTCAGATAAGCTTTTCTCGCATCAAATGTGTAAATCTGTGTTCTGATGATTTGCTGACTTCAGTTTATGCAGAAGAAGGTTGTTTGGATTACTATATTTATCCATTTAAATGTCTCTAAATCAGAAAGGCATTGTTTTAACAGATAGACCACTTGGTGGATAAGGAATTGGCTAGATGGTCATATGCAGAGAGTTGTGGTCAATGGCTCAATGTCCAAGTGGAGACTGGTGACAAGTAGTGTTCCTCAGGGGTAGCTTTTGGGACCAGCACTCTTCAGCATCTTTGTTGTCAGCAGTGACAGTGTGATTGAGTGCACCTTCTGCAAATTTTCTGAAAGTGCCAAGCTGTGTGGTGCAGTTAGCGCACTGGAGGGAAGGGATGTCATCCAGGGGGAAGTGGACAGGCTCAAGAGGTTGACCAGTGTAAACTTCATGAAGTTCAGCAAGGTCAGTGCAAAGTTCTGCACATGGATCAAGGCAATCCCAAGTAGAAATACAGGCTGGACAGAGACTGGATTAAGTGCAGTCTTGAGGAGGAGGACCTGGGGGTGCTGATTGGAAAGAAGCTCAACTTGACCCAGCAACATTCCCTTGCAGACCAGAAAGCTAAAAATAGGCTGGGCTGCATCAAAAGGAGCGTGGCCAGCAGACTGAAGGAGGATTGAGCAGATTGAGCAGATTCTTCCCTTCTATTCCATTCTCATGAGACCCCACCTGCAGTACTGCATTCAGCTCTGAGGTCCCCTCAACAAGAGTGATATGAAACTGATCGAGTGAGTCTGGAGGAGGGCCAAGAAGATGATCAGAGGGCTGTAGCACCTCCCCTATGAAGACAGGCTGAAACAGTTGGGCTCCTTCAACCAGAACAGAAAGCTCTGGGGAGACCTGGTTAACTGCACCTTATAACAGTCTTCCAATACCTAAAGAGGGCCTGCAAGAAATCTAGAGAGACTTTTTACAAGAGCATATAGTGATAGAAAAAGGGGGAATGGCTTTAAGTTGAAAGAGGGGAGATATAGATTAGATGTTAGGCAGAAAATCTTTAATATGAGGGTGGTGAGGCAATGGAATTGCTTGTACTCTGTTTTTATGAGAACAAATTGTTTACCCTTTCACTATTGAAAGAAAAAAGTATTAATCACTTTTTTTATGCCTGTTCAAAACCGTGGCTTCTCTACTTCAAATTGTTCAAGTCCTACACTGAACGAAGATTTTGCTTTCCTTCTTAGGTTTTAATTCCAGTAGCTTTTATTTTGCTTCATAAAGCTTTATACACTACCTGTAAGAAAACTCCTACTTAAACAAAAAATATTAGAACCCCTCGTTTTACTAATGAGTAACTGAAATGGAGACATCCTCAGGAACTTCCAGCAAGTTATACACAATGTTCCTGTCAAAGAACAGGATGAAAGCCAGATGTCCATGAAACAATGAAAGTCGTCTTTACCTTGCAACTAGTCTTTGTATTATTCCCTGCACACTATATAACTATGTCAGTGCAAGAAACAGTAGATATCATTCTATTTCACAGGACATCATTCAGACATTACAGAGTATAAAACGCAATACTCCATACCATGGCAATTCACCATGCAGCTTAGACTTTGCATCAAGTGTGCTCAATGAGCAAGGAAGTGATCCCACGGAAATAATATACTGTTGCTGCATAATTAAGAATGCTACTGCAATGAATATACCAAAAGTGATTACATAAAACTACCCAAAGAGCTTAAGTTTTGATATTTTCTGGCTTTTTGATGATTCATTTGGGTTATGTTTAAATATTACAATAAAGCAGCATGTTAGACTTCCACAAGCAGGTAAGTTTACAATTACTTGGAGCAGCATAGCCTCTGAAGCATGGCACTGCACCTGGGCAATTAGCTCAAGCATAACCTCAGTCTGAAGCAGCTTTATTGCTTCCAGTTACAGTTAGCTCATTTAGTGCCTGTTTAGGAATTGCTCCGACAAGTACATGTTTACATTTTTTTCTGTGGGAGGGAGGGAAGAAGAGGAAGAAGAGGAAAGTAGGCTCCTTTGTGTCAAGCCTGAAGTAAGTAGTCATGTACTCTCACGTCCCTCCACAAAATTTGGAAGGAATTGGGACGCCACCAAAGACCTCTCTCCTCAGCAATTCCTATCCCACCATTTCCTGTTAAAGCTGAAATTCCACTGAACCTTGCTGTGTGTGCATATGCACATCTAGCAGAATCCTGAAACACCATGTATTCAATGGAAATTTCCTGTCAGTTTATATATGCTGTCAGAGCCAGCTATAATAAAGAAACCACAAGTTATTTGCTTTAATCTTCAACAGAACACCAGGGTTTTGGCAGGAGATACTTTCATCAGAAAGTTTATAATCACCAGTTGTGGATGTTTTCAGCTAACAGGCATATGTCAAAGGTAAATACAGTTTAATTATAGCATGTGTGTTTATTCTTTCCTAATGAATTTGATTTTCACTAAACATATTTAGTAATCAGAGAAAAGAAAATATTCCCCTAATTTGCATCATCAACTTACAATTAATTCAGTTAGCTCTCAGCCTTGTTCATTCCCTGGAAAATATTTTCCCGAAGTACTCTCATACATACCTTACTTTTTCAGAATAAAACACTGGAGTAAGCAGCTGACACAGAATGTGCTTATTAAGCAATATACTTTAAAACATTTTTTGCAAGGGTAGATTGTCTTTTCAAATACCAAAAGTCTAATCTTGTCCAGCAGTTAAGCTGCTGCTTTTCCATCTACTGCTACAAATCTCCATCTATAGAACATTTAATTATATATATATATATATATATATATATAAAAGTAGTCTGAAAATGTGATGTTATAGGAAAAGACAATTACTTAAACTCCTGGATAAAAACCTTTGAATTTCAGATTGGAGTTGCCATATTGACCATTTATTTTCTTCCTTATGTTTCCAAAAGAAACATGTTGCAGTATTGCACTGGTAGAATGACTCAAACAATGCTGCATTCTGTGCCTACTCAATTATCCTTTTGTCCCTTTTGAAACACAAGCCAAAAAAATTGAGCCATACAAAAATAAGGAAATTTTCAATCAGCAAAATAATTTGCCAAAAACTACATTGTAGTCAGATCAGTTACAACTTCTCAGAGAACTGAAGTATTCAGTAATGTTATTTAGGTTTTAACATTATTGAAAAAGCTTAATTCAACCTTTTTTGTTGGGTGGGCCAAGTGAGTTATTTTAACAGAACTAAGTCATCTGCTCTGTGCCTTAAGCTTGCTGCCCTAATCAATGTGTGTATTTTACTAAGATTTAAAAATTATAATAATTTATATCACCATTTTAGACAGGAAGGGACAATCTCACTCATCAAATCAAGTCCCTGATATCATGAACAGACATGATGTATCTTCCCATCCATTTGCTGGTGTCTTACCTGCTTACGTACTGCTCGTCTCATCAGAAATATATTTCAGAAACTATTAATATTAGAAACCATATTGCTATTTCCAGGTAAAACTTATTCAGGGTCAGTTAAGAATGTTGACAACCAACTACAACAGCTCCTTTGTCTTGCTAGTGTTTAAAATATCTGATGTTTTTATCTCAAAGTATCCTGTATTCAGTCATTATCTTCTTAGCCTGGACAGTCCAAGGTCTTTCAGGTTCTTCTCTTCTCCTTCCCTTGATCATCCCAGTAACCTTCCTCTGTACCTATTCCAATCTGAATTCTTTCATGAACAAAATTTGATCCTCAGTAATAAGTTTTACAGATTTGTTATGGTTTGAGCCCCTGTTGTACTCTTCATAACCTTCTGAGATGAGAATACATGATTAATTAATAGAGCCCCTTCTTTGATTATTTTAGTAATTTCTTTGATTATACCTGTAATTCCACGTGCTACCTTTTCAGCTGGTTTCATGATTCATTGATAAATACAGCATAAGACTCGCACCTAGGTACTTATAACGCAGGCAGTACGAAGAGAAGCTAGGGAGAGGAAAATAACACCTCAAGGTGATATTTAAGGTAGCTGAAAGCTGAAGAGTAAGAGCTAGCCCTTGAATAACACACACAATTCACGAAAATTATCAGAAATTATGAAAATACTGTCTGTGTACATCCCATTTACAGGTTTCTGCAAGCGTTTCTCCAAAGCAGAAGCACAACATCTGCACAAACAGTAGCAGGTGGTTTCTGGGAGGAGGGCCAGGCACAGAGACTTGCAAACAGACTGAAAATAAAAGTAGGAGGCAGTCACTTTACTGTAGCAAAATATATTCTCATGTTTGTTTTTATAGGTCCAGGCATCTAACCTTTTTCAGCTGGATCACAGATGGCCTCTCTAAAACAGCTTTAAATCAATGTATTAGTTAAGCAGTTCAATGTTTTGGTGGGGTAGAAGTGCTTGAAGGTTCGGAAGGCAAGATCCACAGAGTAATCCCAAAGCTGTGCAGCCAAAACTCTTACAGCACCCTACACTGTCCCCAGCACATCTTTCCCCTAATAACCTCTGTCTTCAAAATATTTATGAAGCCCACCAAAGCAGCAAAGGGTATTAGCCTCTCAATAGATTGACATTCAAATGTTGCATGCTGCTTTGAAAACTAAGTAAGTGGTAGAATTCTAAAGTTTCAACTTTTTTTTTTTTTTCAATGTATAATTACACTGCTTTTCTGGGACACAGCTCCGGTATTATTTACATCTTAATTAATTTCCTATTATAAATTTAAAATTTATAATGTCACATTTTATGAAATACAGGCTATAAAATCCTGCTGTTTATAAAGCTAGTTAGTGTCCATTCATGCTCTCAAATGCCTGTGAGTCTCAGAATGATTCTATGCTTTACTGGTAGGAAGAATTCTTATTTATCTAACTTGCAGAATCACATAATTTGCACATTGTTCATTTGTATACAGTAATTTGCTTTTGTTTCCCAAAATCGGGTCTGCCCAGATCAGAAAAATAAAAATAATAAAATGCACATTCTATTAGTTCTTTTTATTTAATAAAAATTTAAAGCTAAAAGCTGTTTAGCCACAAGGGAAGCAACAAAGAGCAGTAGCAAAGCCAGTTGCGTCTATTTTTAAAGCTGTCTTATTTCTGTAATGCTGATGGCTGAACTCAAGCTTTAAATAACACTTCCCCTAGTGACCAGGGTGCTTTCAACTTTTTCATTTTATTAAAAGAGCTAAATTGAGGGTATACTATGAGTCTAATTTGGAGTTCAGTTGTTGTTGTTTTTAAATTAAACATAAAAGTCAGAAGTGGTCTAGTCATCAGGGAAGCAGCATATGACTTTAGGGATAACCCGTACTGTGCTGGGACTACAAAATGCTTAAGTAATGTCTGTGATGTGGGGAGTGTTTGATTATGGAAACATGTCAGAAAGTAAAAATATGTGTGGCAGTAAATAATGGGGTTTATATCTTTGCTTTTTCAGTTCTTATTTCAAAATACTTGTTTTTAAAGTGTTAGTGCAGTCTTAAGGTGCAACTGAAATATGTTTGCTCTCATCTGATTTGCTTTCTTCTTCTGCTTAGAAATATGTAAAATATATTTTCTTTGCAACATTTTGGAATGATCCAAAAGAACATGTTCTCAAAGCTTCGTAGACATATAATTCTGTACTAGAAATATTAGTTTAGGAGGTAAAAAGAAGGTGTAAGTAACAAACAGTTTTCTCATCATCCTGTAATTTCAAAATAGCTCCTTGCAACAGCAGACATAGCAGTGGCTCTAGGCTTCATCTTACACACTGTTTCTGAGCCAGAGGACGCAGAAACAGATTGCAACCTCACCAAGGAGGTATTTGGCATAACAGTGACTTGTGTGGGACAGTTATATAGATCCTGTTGAAGTTTAAGAAAACACACATTTGAGAAGTAAGCAGTAACTGAATTATTTTACTTTTTATCACTTACATATAATGTCTGTCATCAAATGTACAATGCAGGCAGTGAAAATTTTGGTTTAAGCAGTTGTTTCTAACAGACGCATTTCCCTCATATATCAATTCATTGGTATCTGAAATAGCATACTAAGAAGAAGCTGCAAGCACATTCTGTTAGACACAGGGGTGACACGAGTTAATTTCATTGCTGTCAGGAGATATCTTGATGGGTATATATTGTGTGTTATCATGAGTTACCACAGCTGCAAGGAATTATGTCTTCTACTCATAATGGCATAATAGAATACCGTAACTTGTCACAAGATTTCAAGTCAGCTATGAAATTAACCTGTTTCATCACCGAATAAAAGGTCCTTACTGATTTGTTACCCCTCCTTTTTTTTAATGGAACTTTGTTGCTCTTGTAAATAGGATTTTTGAAAATTTTGAGGAACTGTGGGATAGCTTAATTTCTTGAATAAACCTTACATGTCGTTTTTAAAACTCACCCATCGTATTCTATATTCACAGATAATGTGAAACATATCACAATTTTATGGAAAATTAGCAATTGATATTGTAAGCCAATAGCAACTAAAAGAGTAAAATCTATCCTCTGGCCTCTGTCCCATTCGCCACATGGAGAGATATTGTCCATGTTTTTTTGCAGTATCCTCTGGAGGCCATCAAAATCCACCACACTGAATAATGACTTTTAAAGAAGTCCTGACAAGATCATGCCCAGCTTTAATTCATAGTTCTTCATCCTCTTTTAAGAAGTAACTGAACAAGATAAGAATACATCAACAAAGTAGCTCATTCTTAGAGAACAAGATACTTTTTATTTCTGAGTGAATTTTATGCCCATTTAGAGAGCTAACTTGGCTGAGCAAAGAGCAGTACACTTCAGGGAGACCCTAGAAGGGATCCAAGGGATGGAGAGAGAACAGTTGCCTCCTCCAGTGACAGCAAGCCGGTGGGCTGGGTTATCTCAGCTTGTCTAAGCAACATTCATTTAAAATAGAAGTAATTTTTGAGGCTTGACAGGCCCAAACCACTACAGGTGAGCAGGTGAGAAACAGAGTTCTGTATTAGTTGCAGCTAAAAGGTGCAACACTGAAATTCCAGCACTGAAGAGGGAGACCAGACACTACTGCAGTGAAATCCTCAAGTCAAAGTAGCATTTGAAAACCACTAAAGATTAACTGCTGCTACCGTTTTAAAGTACCGAGGCATTTAATGACATTAAGCCATTGGTCTTACTGTGAAAAGCAAGTTAAAAATATTGACATTAACAAAGAAATACCTCATTCATCTCCTCCTATGTTTTTTCAAGTAATGTGACAGCAATAGCTTGGTTTTATCTGGTTTGAACTATAGTTGCAATTTCACTATGGTCATGGCTGTACAGTTCAGATCAGATCCAAAATCAGTGTTTACAACATATTGCTAAATTGTTCTAACAATGTAGCATGTATATCAAATAGGAGGAACAGAGTATATTGCATAAGACCATATTGAGGCAAAAGAGCAGTCATCAGCTTCTACCCTCTGGTTCTTTCCTGAGAGAAAAAAATAGCTCACTCAAGTGCCTCTCAACAATTCTTGCCAGGGTTTCCAGCAAGGTCAACAAAGCTTCATGGTCAATGGCTAGAGAGAGAGTGAAAGGATTAGTAAAAGCATTTAATATTTGCCCAGTGATGACAGCAGATCACTGAGCAATAAGATTTCCTTTCTTATTATCAGGGTCATGTAGGAGAACTATTCCTGCTGAAGTTGCAGGAATTAAACTTATAAAGTATGCTTTGCGAAATTTGGGGGAGAAGTTGATTTGATTTTAATTGTTTAGCAAACCCCTAGAGCTGTAGTTCATAAATTAAAAGGTTTTGTGAGCACAAACATTAATTGAGTTATATGTGCTTTCTGAAATGTACTGTCAGTTCGTTCCTAAAAAGATTAATGTTCTTGTGACTCCTTTGTATGCATGTCTGAATTCTCTGCTTATCCCTGTGGGTTCTGTTTAGTGGCATTTAGGTTCTCTGATGGAGAATATGACTTTTTACAGCTGACAGTGTTGGAACAGGGATCAGGAAAAAGCTTATTCCTCTGACCCTCCCCAGCCTGGATGAGGAACTAAAAATGGGGATACGGATAGAAACTGCTGTTTAATATTTTCATTCTGTTGATAAAATCAGGCTTATTTTCTCTGATGAGAGGGGGCTAAGCCTTGCCAGAATCTTCCTAAAGCCTGCTGAAGGCACAGATCTCCCTGCTGGATTTTGTTTGTCTCCTTTGTTTAACAGATAGAATAATAATATTTCTGGGGAAAGGGACATGCAGAGGCAGAAAAATATTGCTTATGGAGGTGCTGGTGGGGAACGCACACCTGATCATTTTCCCAACCCGCCATTTACAACCCAGGGCTTGCTTTAAAGTCATCACACGAACTATGATTCTATAATTGAAGCTACCAGTTGCCTAGTAGCAAATATTAATAGAAAAAGTATAAAGGTCTCTTTTACCCACCAGTATGTATCTAGTCATAAAATAAAATATGCTAGTAGGGTAGCTCCCAGGACTGAACATTATGTAGAAATCATAGAATCATAGAATAGTTAAGGTTGGAAAGGACCTTAAGATCATCTAGTTCCAACACCCCTGCCATAGGCAGGGACAACTCACACTAGACCATGTCACCCAAAGCTCTGTCCAACCCAGCCTTGAACACCGCCAGGGATGGAGCATTCACAGATTCCTTAGGCAATCCATTCCAGTGCCTCACCACCCTCACAGTAAAGAACTTCCCCCATACATCCAATCTAAACTTCCGCTGTTTAAGTTTTAACATGTTACTCCTTGGCCTATCACTACGGTCCCTAATGAAGTGTCCCTCTCCAGCATCCTTGTAGGTCCTTTCAGATACTGAAGGCTGCTATGAGATCTCCATGCTGCCTTCTTTTCTACAGGCTGGAGTCTCCAACTTTCTCAGCCTATTTTCATACAGAAGGTACTCCAGGCCCCTGATCATCCTCGTGGCCCTCCTCTGGCCTTGTTCCAACAGTTCCATGTCCTTTTTATGTTGAGGACTCCAGAACTATACACAATACTCCAAGTAAGGTCTCACGACAGCAAAGTACAGGGACAGGATCACCTTTAAGAAAGCAAAATGCAAGTCATGCAGACTGCCAAGAAGCTTAATAATAGAGCATTGCTCTTTTCACTGGTAACAACAATGATCCCTGACCTTAGAGTTAAACTGTATTACACATATGTCACAATATGTACTTTTTATGACACTTGAAGATGGCTAACATATATGGTTAAGCACAGAGGTTCCAGGCAGTAGCTGAGACAACACATCTGAACTGCATTTTAAAGGCAGATTTTAATTATAAATGCCAGATAGGTGTAATCTATTGTTATCATTGTCACTCTTTGAAGACATTTTGTTAAGTTCCATGCATCAAGAACAAAATAGTTACAACCTAATTAAATACAGTACAACACAAAGTCTCACTGGGGTCTGAGCCTCATGTCATGTGGCATACAAGACTGGAGAATAGAGTGGGCAAATAGACTGGAGAATAGGACTGTCCCTGACAGATGCCACAAGATCATAAGGAACTGTCAGTTCAGAATCATCAAGAAACTCAATAGTGTTTTATAAAATGTATTAAGTAAACCACACAAAATATTCATTTAGACATCCTTTTTCACAATTAAAGTTTCTTTTAATCCACTAAAGTTTAGTGTATTTTAATTACTTTAGTTCTGCATGTGAATGTTCAAAGACAGCCTGAATGTAGTTGCACTGATTTATTTTAGAGATGAATCTTCAGTTGAACTCAGATCCTGAATGTCCCTCCATTTCACTCTAAGATGTCTTAAATAAGCAACAACTTTAAACTGCAGTTTGACAAGGACAGGAAACAGATTTCAGCAGCTCCCTTCCCCTTCTCTCATTTATATCTGATGCTGATGAGTTGTGCATACACTCTCCTTTTCCCAAACAAAAGCAGAATTTCCTGATTTCTTCTTAGGGTATCAGCCAAAGCCCATTTTTTTTGTTTGCAGATTTGTTTGTTTGTTTTTGATTTTGTCCTGTAGTAGTGCACCTGAAATACTGCAGCATTCTTCAAAGGTGAGCTAAAGTTTGTGCCTTATTTTATTATTATTTAGCTTCAACTACTTCACCCCTTCCCAAGATTCAGCTTGTATAAAAATGTGCTAAAATAATAAAAATGTGCCCTTTCCCTCACTCATTTGTGAAACAAAGTTAAACAAGAATATTATGCAGATCATGATACATGCATTTCACATATTTCACTTTCACTTCAGTCAAAGCGCCTGGGAAAGCAAAACAGCAATTTGCTTTCAGAAGTAAAAAAGTTATAGCGATGTTGAAAAATGTAAAAGGAGAGATATTTCATATACTCTGTGAAAAGGGACAAAATTTGCAAGTTAAAAACTAAAACAGCCAGTGTTATTTTTGTGTAGAACATGCAGTTGTAATTCCTATATTAGCAGTGATGGTAACTTTCAGGTTTTTTCTCAGTCACTCTAAGTTAATTGGCATTACAAGCAATACATTATCATTGATCCCCTGGCTGGCAGAGAAGGGCATGTGTGCACATTTTTGGCCAGATGTCTGTGTAGGTGAATCTCCTATTTATTTATTTATTTATTAATTAATTTATTAAGGAGTCTATTTCTTTTAGCAATATGCTCTTCTGTGATGCCCTTTTACTCTAGATGAACCACTGCAGCCTGAATGCACTTACAGTGAGAATTCTGTGTGAGAATTCTCCCTGGGCTTCTGGGAATGCCAGATTGATTTGTGTTGCTAGTGTTTAGCAGAGCAGTAGGTTAGTACATAAAGTGATTTTGAGATATGATCTCAAGTTGAAATCCATAGCTATAGGGAGTGATACTTTGAACTGGGTATTTTTTTCCTGAATTTTGACACTCTTGAATTATCATCAATAGTCAGAAAGCACATCCTTCTAAAGTAATCCTAAGGTGTTTGCACTAAGTAGAAGTGGAAACCTAATTCCATCCAGGTATTAACTTAAACATTGTAACATTTTAATTTTTTTAGGTACGATTTACTGAAACCTAGGGTAAGAGAATGCAGTGAACAGAAAATACCAAGCAAAGGACAAAAATCCATTTGACAAATCAGGTCACTACGGAACACTCTGAGGTTTAAACTGTTGAAAAGACTTAATTTTTTAAGACAAACTTTTTTTTCATCATGCTGCAACATAACCTTTTCTTTTTTCTCTTCCATCGCACTCAAGCTGCTATACTCTAGCATCAGTTCATTCTGTTGAAAACCTGTTGTAAAAATGTCAGGGTTCATATAGCTCATTGCTATTGATGGCTTTGTAGTACTCTTTGCTCTTACATCAATTCTTTTAATTTCACCTTCCATTAATCATCCCTATTACTTTCTAGTTACAATACATTTATTACACTGTTGTTGGATTTTTTTTTTCTTTTCTCTAAAGCTTCCCTCTCTTCTGTTTCTCTTGGGTTTTCTAGCCTTCTTCATAATTTCATTTTTTCTCTTTTCTATCATTTCCTATTTTTATCTCATGCACATTTACATTTTCATATAGACGCTGCCTGTAACAATTAATTTCTTTACAATTTTTGAAAAACTCATGTATGTTCAGTATGTCTCCTTACAACATGCCATTGATCTTTGAAATGTTATTACTACAGAAATTATACTTTATCCTGCCTTATTGCTTTTCATATAGATTCCCCAATAAGAAGCAGTCTTCCTTGTCAAATTCGACACACTTCCCACTTAGCCCTCTATTTGTAAGTCATTTTTATCTTCCCCATACTAATGTCTATGTAATATATAGGTATTACCTGTATCTGTGTGTAATATGAATGTCTTACCTATACATTCTCAAAGTCAGCTTTTACTCTTGAGGAATATCTTAACAATTTGGCCCTTTCTTTTCTAGCTAACTTAAAACACTTTTCCAAAAGTGGATTCTTTTAAACATCTTGGTTTTTTTTTACAATTTCTCCCACTAACATATTTTTTTCCTAGGGATTATTAAATTAAAACAGTAGTATTCTTAGACTTTAGAATGGCATTCTTTATTTCTTCATTTCTAACTATCCCTCCTCTCCTTAAATGCCATAACCTGACATTTTTGTGCCTTTCTAATAATTATCGTATCTCTGCTTTTTAGCTAAACACAGTTAAGTTTTTGCTCATAGCATTCTCTTAAATGATTGGTTTTGTTCTCAATATCTGAAATAAAATTATACATGTCTGTTAATCTCTGAAGCACATAAAAAATATTTCTTCTTTAAGATGTAATCAAAGTAATAGATATCTACCAGTGGAAAATTATCACTTAAAAAAGCCTAAACAAAACAACAGAGCTGTGAGTGAAATATAGATGATTATGAATTTCTTCTTAAGTAGTCATAATTTAAAGAATACCTTATCTGAGTTACATCCTATTTTTAGAAAAACTTTTAATCAACCCCAAATTTACCTGAACACTGAGGACTCAAAATAAGAAGAATCTACAAGTGTAATTGCAAATATGCACTGCGATTGCCTTGTATAATAATCCAAAAATTTAGTCTATTTTTGTTTTATACTTATCATGATTATAATCTCCCTTGAGCAATATATAGCTATTTTTCCTCCTAAATATCAGAGCAAGATTTTAATCATAATGACATAAAAATATCCACTATACTATGTAACTCATTTTACATTCTGGAATTGAGAACTCCTTTTTAATGTTGATACTGTGGCCTATAAATCTGTCACCTAGAAAGTACTTTGCAAATCTTTTCTTCCTTCATATAGTCACTGTTTTTAAATCAATTTGAATTTGTTGTTTAATGAATAATAAATGGAACTTTTCCAGTTACAAAAAATATTACAATGTACTGCTTAACCCAAGTGTTTTTTCCTTCTTTTTCTGTAACTGTTAATTATTCTTCTCTTATTACTAAGTCTAGTTGCTCCCTGTGCTGCCTACGCGATTCAGTTAATATCATGCTATATAAAAACATGAACACCTTCTTATCTACCTTATGTTTGATGATTTTCTTTCTGATTCTCCCACTACATCACAGCTATTATTAATGATGGCTTTTTTTTGGTGGCATATTTCCTGGAGGTTTTAAAGTGGTTACTTTCTCAGCATCCTCCTTTCAGAAGCTTTTATGTGATTTAAATTCCATTGCTAACTGTCATGCTATTTCTAACCTTCTATTTCTTGGTAAAGTTCTTGAAAAGATACTCTGTTCTTAACTTTCCAAACACCTTGTTAATAATAATCCCTTTGATTGTTTCCAAGTAGGCTAGATTTTCATCTCCAGCATAGAACAAAACTGTTCTATTCCACTTACAAGAGTTGAAGATCTTTTGAAAACTTACCTAGTGATTACAGTTCTTTCCCCTCATTATTTCAGGTGACAATATTGCATTTGGCAAGAAGAGCATATTTCAGGACAACATTACAGATCATATGACCATATAGATCATGTGATCATGTACAGATCACATTACAGGGATGTAAGAGTGATCTGGCTGCAACATGTCACCCCACTGATCACCCGGGTTGATTTGACTGATCTGGCTGGCTAGGCAGGTGTCCCATTGCTCCCTCACCACTCCCCATGTGTCCCTCCCAAAGTTGCATGCTTGGTCAAAGAGGGCGACCTTCCCCTATACAGGCAGTACTGTTCATCAGTCGTGGGTATACAGTAGCTGTGCTCCCCTGCTGGAACCTCCAAACAAGCTCCAGGTCCAGCTATAGGAGAACATAGGGTAGTCAGCCTCCAAGACTGCAGATACATCCAAGTGAGGCACTGCACATGGCAGTCATCATTCCTTTTTTAGGGTGCATAATGGACAGGGCTGCACTTGGTGCTCCATGGTGGAGACCCTCCTGCAGCAGGTGGCTGAGCTGTGGGATACTGTCAATAGCTAAAAGATGTCACGGAAGCTGAGAGGAAGCAGCACTGTTTGCTCCAGGCCCAAACAGTGAAGGAGCCTCAAGCATCCACTGTAGCTTGTAAGCCATTAACAAAGGAAGCTGGGAACTAGTAAAAAAAAAGAAAAAGAAGGCCAAAAGAAGGAGAAAGAGGACAATTAAAAGCTTCCTCCTAAATCTGATGTCCCCAGCTAGAGCTAATAAAGGAATGCACACCTTGCAACTTGAACAACCGACTGATGCACTGGTAAAGAAGATCACTACTGATGCTGCCAGGAAAAAGCAACAGGTTGTAGTAGTAGGGAACTCTACTTTGAAAGAAACAGAGGCACCCGTCAGTTGCTCAGACCCAGTCTCAAGGGAGTTGTGTTGCCTACCAGGGGCATGGATCCGGGATACTGCACAGAGGCTGCATGTTCTAGTAAGACCCACTGACTATTAACCACTTCTACTGGTCCATGTGGGTGCTACTGATATAGATAGCAGTATGCCAGAGAGCACTAAGAAAGACTACAGAGCCCTGGGAGAGGAGATTAGGGGCTCTGGAGCTCAGAAAATATATTCATTAATTCTCCAGGATAAAGGTGAGGACCTTAAAAAGGCTAGGTGGCTTTGCCAGATTAATAAAAGGTTAGAAGGGTGCTGCCATAGTCAGGTGTTTGAGTATTTAGAACATGAGACTTAATTTGGGAGGCCAGTTCTACAGGAGGCTGGTAGAGCTGGTCTGACAAAGAAGGGGAAGAGTGGTTTTGGTAGGAGGCTTGCCAGGCTGGTCAAGCTTTAAAATAGATGTGTTGGGAGAGGAAAGCATCATTCCATCCCAACATTCACAGTCAGTTACCCGTACCTAAAATAAATTCTCAGAGCAATGTAGGGATATTTCAGGTGCAGCAGCCAATGAGTTGGCCTCATTTACAGCTCGGCTCAGATGCCTCTATACAAACACTCATAGTATGTGGAATAAACAAGACGGGTTAAAGATGTATGCACATCTATGGGGATATGATATAATGAGTATCACAGAAACAAAGTGGGATAGGTCCTGTTACTGGAGTGTTGGAATGGAAAGTTACAGGCTTTTAGAAAAGACAGGCCTGGCAGACAGGGAGGGGGGCTTGCTATTTATGTTAGGGATAAGATGGAGAGTGTGGAACTCTGTCTGGGGACAGGTGATCAGTCAACAGAGAGTTTGTAGGTCATGGCTAGTGAGAGAACAGCTGTCATGGTTTAAGCCCAGCCTGCCACTCAGAAACTACACAACCAATCTCTCACTCCCCCCACTTCTTCCCCCTGCTCCTGGAAGGATGGGGAGGATAATCGAAAAATGTAACTCCCATGGACTGAGATAAGAACAGGCCAGTAACTAAAGTATAACACAAACCCCTACTGCTTCCACCAGTAATAATAATGATAAGAGAAATAACAAGGAAAGAGAATACAACCACTCACCACCCGTCGACTGATACCCAGCCCTACCTGGGCAGTAATCTAACCGTTCCAGGTAACTGTCCCAAGTTTATATAGTAGGCATGATGTGCTGTGGTATGGAATACCTCTTTGGTCAGTTTGGGTCAGGTGTCCTGTTTCTGATTCCTCCCAGCTTCCCCT
>JASSUY010044268.1:0-21686 GCA_032466535.1 Forpus xanthops
GGGGGGAGACAAAATTCTTACATGAAAAGTTTCATTTATTTAAAAATATTATCATCAAGCCTTTTTTTTTTCCTGGATACTGAAATGAAGCAAGTCACATGCATTTTTAAGGGAGCAATTAATCATAGAAATTATAACAGGACCTGTCTCGCCTGTTCTCTTACTTCCTCCCTTCAAATAGCTGTCTGCTGCCTAACCTCCATCTCAACAGACTAATCAACTGCGCTGTTCAACTCCCACCTGTGAGCTCTCTGTCACTAGACATTATCCGCATAGCTTTCTTTTTTAACATTTTTGTTTCTTTCTTTTCTTGTATGTCTCTTCCTTTCCTTGGTAATTGGTTTTATGAATGAGTGATTTTACTTTTATACATTTGTTCTTGGTGACAGTTAGAAATTGTTGTCTCAGACAGCATCGGATTTTAAATATTTAAAAACCACAAAACACATTTGGTGTGAAATATTAATTGAAAGTAAGTCTATAGGTTGCTTATATTAGCATTCTAATGAATTTAAAAATTGCTCATTCCTTATGTGAGGGACAGGTAAACTCAGTATATTACCCTCTTCAAAGGCAAATGATAGAAAATAATTATTCAGCTGTGCTAAAATCCACCAAAAACTTTTGGGAAGCTGTGTACCAGGTTAATGTGTGTCAAGGGATGACAACTGAGAGACATCTTCTTGCTGGAGGTCTTGCACATTGTCCTTTTGAAATTTAGAGGTGCTGTGGAGGTATTTGTGAGGTGGGAACGAGGGAAGAAACAGGCATAAAAATAAAACATTTTTAGAAGTTCTCAGTGTATTGCTCTAGTCACTACTTGCTTTATTTATAAGACTATCAGACTCAAATGCATACTCACTCTTACCTGTGACAAACTGGCAAGTGGGACATAAAAATGAAAGATATTTTCCCTTAGGTGGTAGCTAAGGAATCATCGATCTTCCCTAAACTAACATTAATCTTAGAAAGGCAGCAAGAGGCTTGTAGGTCTTTCATGGAGATTGAAGGCAGTAAACTGGAAAACAAAATAAGAACCCTTTGTCCATTTTCCTATTGTTGGGATATTTTATAACATTGTGATTGCTAATTGATTAGAACTTTTATTTCATTAAAGCTTCATGCTTGGAGAGTAGTTGTTCCCATACCTAGCTTGGGTAGTAGTCTGCAATGTAATTGATTAGAAAACTAGGCTTCTTTTGCTGCCTGTATCATTAGTAGAAACACTGTGGAGGATCTTTTAGAAAATCTTCTGAAGTCTTCAATAAAACAACCTCTAGTGAGAAATTCCAAAGCAGTGACTGACAGTATCTTATTTTCTTAGCAGATCAGGTGATTTAAAACAGACAAAAGTAATGGAGGCAATTATTTTTTAGCTTTTCAAAATCAAAGTAGTGGGGCTCGGAAGGATGATATGCAGATATATTGGTGGATAGGTTGGGTGTTTTGATTGACATGTAATCTAAATTCTTCCTTCTGCATTTCCCAATCCTTATTTCTACATGAATTTTTTATATAATCTGTGATGCTGCTTTGTTGTTATGAAGAAGGACCTGGATTGGTAAGGCTGGATTTGGATTCCAGTTAGGACACAGTCTTTGTACCTGGGCCATTTGTCTAAAAGAGATACTTAGAAGATGTCAATGTTTTAAAATTTATAAAATGAGTCTGTACATGGTTGGTAATTCCATATGATGCAGTAGATGCACAGACCTTGCTTTTAGCACAAAAAATGTAGAACTTGGCAGCAATATATACAATAATGTTGTATGCTCTTGCCTCTACAGTAAAAACAGGCCCCCAGACCTTTCACATGGATGCAAACACACTTTTCAGTGTCTGAATTTCTCTCTGATTAGTAAAATGTGTAGGGGGAAGCCTCTTGCTAGCTGTGTGCCAAAAAGAGTAGAAAATGACTTCATCTGCTTACCTTTCTCCCTGCTTTTCAGCAGTCTGACTGTAGGTTTGACAACATTACTACAATCTTGCTGATCTTTTGTAAATGCATACTTTTAATTTTTTTAAGTGCAAGAAACTCTCATTGCTGTGAAATGAAAACTTACACCAGCTGTGAAGACTTAGCTATCATTGTATTTTTGAGTATTACTTAAAACTGGGATTTTTTTTCCTTTGTATGGTAGCCCTGAATAAGAGGGAGAGGGAGTCTCGGCTTGAGACAGAACTACTCAGAGGTTCTCTGATGGCTGATTAAAAGGAGCCAAAACCTGAGCCATTCCTGAGCTCAGTTTTGCAAACAGAATCAAGGTGTTTTCAGAAAAGTTAAAGTTCACCAATTTATTCTGTTTTAAAGAGAGAGAAAACAGACACAGAACCCCATCTTTGACTGATAGATAAAATTTGACTTCGGGGCTGGCAAATGTTGAATGTAACTGGGCTGAATCCAGTACCTCAGGAAGAATATCTATGAAAAAAAATATCTTTGAGGTTTGTTTTTTTTTTCACATTTGAGTTTACATTTTCCTCATCTCTCAGGTTACCCTAGTGATTAGATTGTACATTGCCATGAGGTTAAATTATGAGTTTAAATTGAAATAAATGTTTACATGACTATGCCATAAACGATATCTGCAATAATGTCTATAATGTGTGGTGTAAGATATTGAGTCATGTAATCCTAATTATAAATATATCTAGCCATATAGTCATGACATTACTAGGTAAAGTTTCTTTTTATACCATGCTTATTCAATGATGTATAGAGATTCCAGTAACTCTGGAAATGTGCATATTAATAGTTTCCATCGTTCATACATGAGCTAAATATTTTGATGTCAGAGGAATTAGTCTTTTGACTTACTAAGTTGAGGGCAATTTTTGAGAGCTGATAGTATTTTCTTTCAATGATGAAACACAAAAAGTGGTCCAGATTTGAACTGTGACTTCTATAGAGAAAGGAAGAGGTGGAGATCAGTCCTATATGGCTGAAAATATATTTGGTACTAAAACTTAATGGATGAAGATGTTTATAAGAGTATGTTTGCACATCTTTTATTCCTATGCAGTTTCACCAATTTATTCCCATCAGCCTGCTATTTTTATTTCCCGTATATTTACATAGACACTTTCTCAAATAGATACTTTTCCAGTAAAACTGGAAAAAATTTGCTATATTATTTTTGAGAGGCAGAAACTGGGAGAGAAATAAAAGGTGATAGTTGTTTTTATCTAAAGTTTCACATTACAATCAGAGAAATTAAAAGCTGTGCTTAGTATTCCTCTTGGACGGATTTTGTGTTTTACCCAGCTGTGTGGTTTTAGGATGGTATCAGTGGAGAAAGTCATGGTGGGTCTCTAAAGAGAAGGAAAATGTCTAGGTGTGCTAACTTGTCACTTATTCCTATAAAAAATATCTCTCCTGCTTCCAGATCAAATGTCTGTCTTTTCTCTACACATTGGGGAAGCTTCCATTCTGACGTTTTTTCAACAATCTTTCAGTTTTGGTTGGAAACATCTTTTGAAAGCCTACTTTCATTTCTGTTTTGTACTCTGAGAATGCCTCTGGACTCTCTCTGATCAGTGTATGCCAGAGAAACCAAGGGCCTGACAGATTAAACTGGATGGTTGGTAGCTTGCCTTCACTGGCATTACTACAAACTGTGGGTTTTTTTCACTTGGCTGTTCATTTATATGTTGCCAGGAGTGCTCTGGTTTGCTCGTTTACGTTCCATTGCTTTTATTTTAGGTGAGGGAGATTATAAACAGTTCCTAGAAACATATTCCCAATTGCAAGTGTTTATTTTTCATCTTTATCATAGTAATTTTGATGGCAATTCACCTTTCTACCATCAGAATACCAGAATTTATCCTCAATGAAAAATATGTATTAGCTTTCCTTATGTTGCATGAACTACAGCAGGGCTGGAATCTATGACAGTGATTCTGTTTCTTATTCCTTTCTTCAATATGGAGCAGAGTTCTGACTTAGACTGCTTGTTGTAATGAGTGCTGTTGGGTTTTGGTGGTTTTTTTTTTTGCTATACTTGAGTTGTAAATTCTTCATGCCTCTTTATTTTAGTCACTTTTAGCATCTTTGATTCTCAGTTGCATTAAAAGGGAAGCTCACTCCATATACCTCATTATGGACACGTAGATTCTTATTTCTCCCACATATTTGAATATTTTGTACTCCTAGTGCTATCTGTTAATTAATAGACTGTACAAGAACAAAACAGCACCTTATGGAAATACAACAGTCAAAGAAAAATCATCAATTACATATTCTGTGCTGTGAAAGGCTATTCATGGTATTTTTTGAAAAGGAAGAGAGGCAAATTAATTTACTGAGTAACATGTTGCAAGTGTGAGAGAACAGAACCAATCATTAAAATGAATTGCACCCATATAGTGATTGTCAGTACCTGAGATGCAGTGGTAGTCAAAGCTTTACAAACACTTATTTGTCATTGTGTGGAGGCACAAACATGACAAAGAGCAAGCCATAACAGTCAGTGATCTTTGCCTTGAGGCAAAAAAGAGCACCTGCATGGCCATCAGCTCTTGACTTCTGATGGGGTTATACAATGCCAGGTGTTCAGAAAGAGCTCTGGGAATTGTTTTCTTCCCAGAAATAAAATTATGCTTTCTGTTCCACAGTCTGCATGAGCATCCTGAAAGTACTGCCTGAAGAAGATGGAGATTTGCAATTACAAGATGCTGATAAAGTGTTGGACCAGGGTGGGTTTGAGGTTTATAAGTAACTGGTGCAAAAAATTAATACATAAGCGTTGGAGAGGAAATCTAGCATATTAAATGAGAAGAGTTTAGCAAATTTCTATATTGAAAAAATGTGTTCTGTGGGAGAAGGTGGTTTTTTTTTTTTACCACCATTTTTATACCATGGGGGAAGGACGAAGATGGGAGGAAATAGGTTTTTATATTGAAATAGATTTAAAATCCCCTAATAAAATCATAGTCTCTTCAGACTAGATGTTCCCTGCACATGCTTGATAGCAATTTAATGTCTAAATTGGCAGAAAGAGTCTGGAGGAGCAGGTGAAACAGGTCAACATGTGTCTAGGAAACAAACCTCTGTCAGAGGTACTCTACAATTGCATTCACAAATTAAGCATGTATAACACGATGATCTTTTCTTGATGTTAACTTTTGGTGTGAGTACTTCTTGTGCATCACCTTCTATTTTTTGAGGAATAAAAAAAAATCTCATTATCAATAAGCAGAAAATGCTATACTAGTATTAGAGAATATTTAAGTGTTTGGTGGCATAAATACTCTCAAATTGTTCCATTAGTTATGTCATTGTGTGAACCATGTAACGTAGTTAGAATGATTTTTCATCTCACATAGCAATTTAATTCTCTCTTCCTGGGCTGTAGTTGGAATTCTAGATAGGTATAGCTGCTTATTTTGAAACAGTAATAAGTTTGTCTGTTTTGGAATACTGGAAATCAAGAATTTGTAGGGAAAAAACACCCTTTTTAATTGATGAGTTACACAACTCTTCCAGACCTGTCTTGGATGTTTCTGAAACAAATTTATAATAACGAGAGGAATATTTGAGATAGTGTATGTTGGATTTTAGTAGTTGTATGGCAGTGGGATCCAGAGAAAACAGAGTAGACCCCTAAGGTGGCTTATGGTGAATCTGCAAGACAAAACACTTTTGGCTGCTTTGTTGTATGGTAGCTGTATTCTTGTCACAGATGAGCTCTAAAGCATCCTTGAGCTTATTGAAGACCTTTAAATGGACCAGGTCCTTAGAGCTCAGCCAGTAGTCCCACTGTCTTTTGCATTGAGTGTGTTTGGTTGCTTTTTAAAATAGAAAATGGTTTTAAAGTAGATTTTAAGGTATTTATTGGTGGCACATTTCTTAACAGTAATTTTCCAGGCATGTTACTCACAAATTGATACAAAGCTAAGATCAGGTTTTAGCCTAAACTGAACATGACAAATTCTTTTACCAAGACTTGGAAAAGAACAAAGCCTTCAAAAATCACAGACATTCCTTTACACAATGTAGTTATTTAAAAGAAAATGAGAAGTTGTTATAAATTATTTCTTTGTAGCATCCTGTGGGACTTGTAATTACAAAAGTTTATGTTAAATATTTCCAAGAAATTCATGTAATGAACTACTCTAGTTTGTCTTTGCTTTCTGTAATATTTTTTGTAGGAAATTTGGACAGTAATCAAATCCAGCTCTTTGTTTCAGTGAAAATAAAGATTTCCCTTCTAAACAAAGCTAATAGTTTTGAGATACTATTTTCATAGCTATACTAACATCTAATCGTGGGCCAGGCATTGTGTTATGTACAGGCAGAACAAAATCTTTATTCCTGAAGATAAAGAAACTTAAAGATAAATTCATATAAGTAGGACAAATATCACTGGCTAAGTAAAAGGATTAAGAGGAGAGCAAATAAGAAACCTTTCTGTGTTTTATATAGCAAAAGAAAAAATGTGAGAGAATGGAAGATAAAATGTGAGAGAATGGAAGATAAAATGTGAGAGAATGGAAGATAAAATGTGAGAGAAGAAAGGGAACAGAAACAAAGTGGAAGTGAAGGAAATAGTTAATACATTTAATCAGCTGATGTCTGGAAGAAACATGCAAAATCCCTTGCTGGGTGGTAAATGGAAGGTGCATTTGAAGAGGCAGTTTTGGAAAAGAGCTTGTGACTGTGGGTATCCAGTTTAAACTGGATGAAGGATAGATTGCTGCTCAGCCAGAAATACAAAAGACAGCAAATATCTAAAGGGTGAAGCCAGCTGGACAGCAGGAACTGGGACAAAGATGATTTGCAGCACAGCAGCAAAACCAGGAGATTTTGTAGGGGGAGAGACTTTCAATGGTTAATAGATAAGATACTGGGGGCAAAACAGTAAAAAAAAAAGGTCACAGGAACGAGAGAGAAACTCATCAGGGGAATGGTGCTGGCAAAAAGTAGTTGTAGTGAACCACTCTCTGATGAGCAAAAGTCATGGAAAGTGACTGAGATGTGTGAGAGTGGAGAAGCAGATACATAACACTGAAATAGGTTAGGAACTAGTCAAAGTAGAAGCTGAAATAGTTCGAAGTGAAAATAGAAGAGCAGATGGAAAGAAAAAGACGATCCTGATGCTTTGATGGAATGACCACAAGGCTCACATTTGCCAGAGGTGGAGATGTCAAAATTCAGTGAGTGCAGAGCATGATAATTTGAGCTCAGGACTGCTCTGTTCGGACTCTTCCGGCTTCCTGCTAGCTTGAAGTACAAGTTCTATGAGCCATCACAGTCTGCTCACTGTAAGGGTAATAGAGAGAGCTGAGAATGCAGTAGTAGAGTGCAGGGAAGAAGAAAGAATGGGTGCTACAGAATTTAAAAAAAAAAAAAAATGGAAAAACATAGAAAGGAGAAAAGGAAGAAGAAAGAACTGAAAATTATACCAGCTTGTATGGAGAGCTACAGTATGAACTCCAGGCATTCAGGAAAAGAAAATGACAATAAGTGATGAATTAAATGAGATAATAATGCATATCAATTAATGAACCTCATAATGGCGGCTGAATTTATTTTAGAAATTGTTTTTAAAATAGCTGATCTGACATGATTAGTTCTTTATCCATTTATTTTATTTTGAACAGCTATCATCTAGGAAACACAGGTGTGAATTCTTTTTTCGAGCTCTTGTTTTTCTTTTTATTCACCAAGCTGATTGAAAAGGCCTTTGAAAACTTGTCTTCCTCAACAAAGTATTTCAAGTTCTCTGTAATCATTTTGAATACAAAATTAATTACTTTTCTGCAGTAAGACACTGTACTGAATATAATTTCTTTCTGATAGCTTACTGCATGGCTTGCTTGTGATTGTTTACATGTAAGCCATTTCTCCTTCTGAAAGTTCATACGTAATAAAGTAGTTCTGATTTCTTTGTTGGCCTCCTTGCAGAAGCTGGGATAAAGATGCTCTGCAGTTGATCAGCAGTTATTTTGGGGAAAAGGCATTTAAGTGCTTGGATGGTTCAATTCAGTTGGGCAAAGAGCATACATTGTATGGAGTATGAAACAGTTGAAGAGTATTAACTTCCTATTTGTATATCACATGAGCTATGCTGTTAGTCATCCTTTCAAGAGGAAAATCAAGCTACTACTATTGAGAAATCTGATAGTTTTCACCCTCACTATTTTCTAGAAGCCCCACTGAGTGCTTCCAAATGTTGAAAAAAATTCCAAACAAGGAAATAATATCCAAGTGTTTTTAATTTATTCTCCTAAAGCATAGCTATGTAATGTATGCACATGTATAAGTAGAGATTAAATTTAAATTTGGAATGATTAAAAAGTTTCAAAGAGAAGATTTGTGCATTAATCAGTAAATCACTGAAATATATACTTAGTACTTTTATTGTCCTTAAGAAGGTGGCAGTTGGGGATGTAAGTACATGCTAAGGACTACTCCTGTGTCTATCTGTATTTTCTTGCTCTCTTTTAAAATCTGAATCTGGCACTGGGTTAATAATTGGTTCTTAACATCCCAGCCATGGTTAGGACTCCACTGTACTTAAGTATATCTCTGTTTCTCAGATGAGGAGTTGAATGAAAGGGAAATAAATTGACTTTCCCACATTAACACAGGATGCGTATGGACTTCACAATAATGCACAATATGTGTGAATTGAATACAAGCTGGATGAAATCATCTCTCTAGGCATATGGCAGTGAAAACAACCACCAAATTCTTTCCTTTTTGTGTTTTGTTTTTCCTTCAGTTATGTGTAAATAAAGTAGGTTAGAATCTTGGGGTTGTCCACAGAACTGTAGCAAAATGTTGAGTACCAAATGTCCCAGATGGTTTCATTTACTGCTCTAAATAAAAATTAAAGCAGTTGTTATCCCAGAATATTCAAAATACAAAGCTTTAACTTCATCTGAAAAGGAAAGTGAGAAGTGAAAATATGGGAACTTAAGTTCAATTTCATTGTAGATAGATTTAGCCCAGAAAAACTGTTTCAGTTTAAGAATAAGTAAGTGACAGCTCCAAATTTCTGTTTTAACAGAATACATGCAGAGCATGAAAAGGGCAAAGAAATGGATTTCCTTTTTCTACTGAAATTTTGTTTTTATTTTCTAGTGGGCATGGGAAAACAGATATATATGTTGTATCTCCAGACAATTTAATTATGCTTGCACTGATTAGGTGCAAATAATGATTCTGCAACAGCTAAAGCAGTTTCTAAAATTATTTAAGAAGCTGTCATATTTAAATAGGATTCTTTTGATGTGCTGTCTAGTTCTGGAATAAATACTAAGTTTATATTCTAGGGGGGGAAGAGATTGTATGAGATGTTTGCCGGGATTGTTTGGAATGCATCTAAATCATGGTACTTGATTTATATGTTAAGTGATATTTTGAGTAACAAACCTATTTGAGAATATAATTATTATTGCTGAATATGCTTTTTCAGTATAAGAATGTTATAGCCATAGTGTTTTAAGGGTATCAGGTAAAGTTTGATGCACAGAGGTAGCATCTTTTGTTAGATCACTCTTGGAAGGAAAGGATAAACTTTTTTCCCTTCTCAACAACATGAGGTGGTTTATTCAGTTTGTGTTCTGACCTACTACAGACCTGGTTTATGAAAATATTAATCTAATATTTCCTAGAGGAATCATCTAGATACAGGATATTCTTTTTATAGTGTAAGAACAGAATCTTCATCTTTGCTCCCCTTTGGTCTGGCTTTGTCACAGGTGTGTGTACCATGGTGGCACTCCATGCGTTTCAGAAATGCACCAGCAGTGGTGTGCCATGAAGCAGACATGCAAAAACATGGGAAGAGGGAGGCTGAAGCTAGCTTGGTGCTTTTTGCATTGTGTTGCACTGTCTGCCAAAGATAAACACTATTTAGCAATTTTTAATGTGGTTTGTGTTGAATGAGCTATTGCTTCTGAAATTCCATCAGAGACTTAGGTCCTATTATGTCTGTCACCATTGTATGGCTTATGTGTGTGAAGCATAAACTGAATTTGAATTGCATTCACAATTAATTCAAAATGAATGGCTGTCACACCTTTACCTGAAGCATTTTTTTTTTTCAGGATAGATTTCAGATTATATTGCATTTTGTGTGAAGCATTAAATACTTGATTGAAAGTTGCTTTCAGATGTCTCAAACGGAAATTTTCGCTTTCAGAAGGTGTTGCTGTGTGAAATAAAACCCCATAATGAATTCTACTCATTTACTGGGGAGCCATTATTCAAATGAAAGAAAATAAACTTTAAATCTGCATGTGATGCCGTAGGTTCTAGAGAGGTGATGAACTGTGACACAAAACTCTGAATTACTTTTAGCTTAACAGCTGTGAAATTGCATGAAAACACATTTATTTGCATATTAAAAAAATAGAAGTCCTTGGATATGAATGAGAGACTTCTGCTACCAAAAGAAGTCTCTACAAAAACCATTAAAATAAAAAAAAAAAACCAAACACTCTCCAGAGACATTTACGAAGGCATTGGAAGTGTTATCATACTCATTGGGCTGGGTTCTCTCACTGCTTACTTGATTCACCAGGTAAGGATAATTGCTGGGTTTTATGTAGGAAAACCATTAAGTTTCAGTAACAGAGTATCATTTCACTGGCTTTCAAAACATTATGTAAATACATGGTAATGAGTTCACACCAGGAGAATTCAGTGATGTTTTTTTTTTTCCTTGATCATATGCATTGTCTAAATTTGAACTCTGGATTTCCTGTTGGCTTGATGTGCTCTTGATAAACAAATGCAGGGACTTGCTAAGCAAGTATGAAGGGTGTGGTTTCATAGGAGAAACAACATACAAATATAAAAATAATTATAAAAGACAGTGAATTTTGTATGTAAGACATTAAATTTATATTGCAAAAAGTCTCTCTAGGTAGAATGATAATGCTCTTTGATCTAACAGTTTCTTCTCCTCAGGGCTACCTAGTAAAGGAACCTTTGAAATGTTTCATATCAATCTTTTTTCATATCCCTTGTTGGATTTCGATGGCTCTTTTCTGTTTAGTTAAATGAATTTCACTTTTGACATATACTCTAAAATGTAGTTCTACTCCATAAAAATGACAGTATTGGGTCCTATATTTACTTTTCTTTAGCAACTAAATGTCAAGTATATTTACTGTTGAAAGTGTTACTTGATAAATCACAAATCTGAAAACTCAGGCTAGACTGAGTTGCAGATTAGAATCAGATAGAGCTGCATGGGTTTTGTTGTTTTTTGTCCATTTTCACTGCTGCAGGAAAAGTTCTGCAGGAAAAATTACGCTGCTGGTCTTGCAGAAGTATAGCTTACCAGAACTCATTTAGACAGCTGTTTTGGTGATGCTCAAGAAGGATAATAAATCAGTTTTCTGTCTCTTCTCTGGGACACCTGTATATGGAGGTTTTTCATTTAGGGTGAAATAAGGTTGATTGTCAACAAGGACAGAATCTGTTCTGCAGTTTGTCATAGCCTGGGTTAGAAGGCTTGTGAATGTGTATTCCTCCAGCTGAACAACCATGTTCAGCCTTTGGGTGGTACTTACTACTGCAGCCAATTTTCTGGAGACGGAAATCAAACATATCTCAAGCTATGTGCTCTGAGGTGTAATGCTATTTATCAAACATATATAAAATGATATCTGTTCCTTGATCAGGTTAAATAAAGGTGGCTCATTCTCCTAAGTAAAGACTGGTAATTGGAATCATTTTGGCAGGTGACATGTCATCATTTTGAGTCCATTGTTGTCCCTATATACCATCAAAACCCTCTGATGCTGTGGCAGCCAGTGCATCCAGAGTGAACACTGGTTTTTGTTAGTTATGTATATATGATTGATGAATTATAAGGAATTCAATATGCAAATGAAAACCTTACAATTGACTGCACCTGACTCAAATCTATGTATGATATCTAGAGATGTAAAATGTGTCCTATTTGTTAAATGGTGCCTTTTTCCTGTTGGGAAATGGAGAGTCCTAGTTCAGGTAGTAATTCAGAATTGCCTTGATGCCATTTTCCATGTTCTGCTAAGGCAAATCTCAAAAAATTAATATTAATGACATTTTTTAGTTAAATGATGGTATTTCTTTACTTTGTCTGCTACTGCATCTGCCAAAGTTGTTAATTTACTCTCATGTCTCACTGTGACCTCAACCACAAAAGCCTGATTTTTCCTAACAAATACCAATCCACTATGTATAATTTGTTTTGTTTGTCATTGAGCAATGGCTCCTGGAATACCACTCAAAAGGCAGAAAAGACCAAAAGGGTAGAAGTTAAGTGACAGTAAAAACGAAACCCAATGTTTAGAAAGCAAAGTCCACTCTAAAGGAAGTTTTTAAAAGGAGTTAAAGCACCTCAGATTTCTGTTCAGCGTGAATTCTGTGACTTTTATATGTAATGTATATGCTAAAGCTGTATGGCCACAGATTTGCTGGTGTAGGTGCTTGTGCACCACTAAAGAATGAAACTAGTCATAATAATTAATTAGCCACCTTTGCAGAAATTCTATGTTCAAAGTGATATCACTAAGTAAGCTACATCTGTAAGGACAAAAAAAATATAAAATCAAATGTTTTCCTTAAGAGTTATTATAATGTGATGTAATAAGAACAGATGTTTTTTAATTAACACGCTGTGTTTTAATGTGCTTGAAAAACAGACCAATGCAACATCTATTTGTACCTGAATTTTTTTTAAAGGCTGTGTTCATTCATGTTTTATAGCATACTTCTTACTGACAAGAATTAGTTTTGTTCTAGTGAGACGTACACTTCGGGGTTTCTGAGTTTTCCTTCATTTCTCAGTAACAAAGCCTGATTTTTAAAATATCTTCAATCAAAACATTCTTGATATTTTCTCTTCCCATGTTTTAAAAGTGTGTGTCAATACGCAGCAACTGCTGCCATGCCAGTGTCGCTCTGAATAGCAAATAGAGTTATAAAGAAGAGGGCAGCAAAAATTTAATTTTAGATTATAACCCTTTACAGACAGAGGCAATCTATCAGTAAAAGGATTGGATTAAAAAAAATGACTCTGAGCCAGAATTTAGATTTTAAAAAATCAGGATGCCAGAGGAAAAGGTCACTGTTTTCAGTAAGCATTCCTGAACTGTAACATGAAAAGAACATGAATGTTTTTATTAGCTAAGAGTAGCAAAATAAATAAATAATTAACTAACCAAAACTCAAGTGGTCCAGCATATCTGAAACACGCGAAGTTTTATCTGAAAGCACATCCAAAAAGAAACAAAGTCACATTATGAAGTTCTAAATTAATTTCTTAATCTGAGATGATTCCCACTATTTCTCTGACAAAACCTTGTTCTGAAGCCACTTGACTGGATCTTGTGACCCTGATCAGTAGCCGACTGGCTCTGAGCTCTGTCCTCCCATCACTGTGCGCATTACTATACTCCCCAAGACAGCCTGTCCACTTCACCCCCTTCTCCTGTGTCATGGTCATTTGTCTAGTTTGGTGATGCTATGCTAGAATATTCCCTGCAACACCTCTTCCCACGCTAGGAGGGAAGCCCAGATGGGGTAAATATGCATAATGGCCCTATGAGCTTCATATGGGTCTTTCCTGCACCTGAGGATTCTGGAGCCCATTCCAGCTCAGCTGCTTTGTGGCCTGCAGTCTTTGTCCCTGCTGTCCTGTGGTGACCTGGGTTGAGCTGAACTGGCTCCCTAGGAAAATGGTGTTCATTGCCTGATTTAAGGACCCACAGAAGTGATAGGTGGTATTTATTCTATCTGATAAACTTTCAGGTTTCAGTGCTCCTCCCGTTAGGCTGACTGCAGCTGAACTGATCCTGCTGTCTCCAAAATCCAGAAGCTGCTGGATGTTTTTCCACAGGCTCTTGGAAGGTATGCTAAAAGATGGATTAAGGTTATGAGTGAATGAAACTTAAAGTGCAAAATCAGTTCATTTAAGCAAAAATCTGTTGTGACCAAGTATCCAGAATTGTGGGAGTACATCTGAGGGTATTTTCATTTGTGTTAGTTATTGAAGCAAAAACTTATTAATATGCACTGGTCTCTGTGCAATCCCTTGTATAACTGGTTATTCAATATTTTCAATATTTTACTTGCTTGGGGTGGAGGGCAAAGGTGGGAAGCTTGTTCAGCAACTTGTGAAGCTAAATGTATTTTCTGATCCATATTCCTTTACCATATATCCTCTGAGAGCAATTTGTTGTCTGGCCAAGTAATTTAACAAGCTGTTAGAACAGGTCATTAGCTATATAATAGTTACAGGTTGGTAATATTGCCAGGGGCATACAAAGTTTATGTTTTCATATTCAGAAGGACAAAATATGTGTTTTATGGTGAAAAGTTTCACTTATATCCACCAAAAAAAAAATAGGGAGGCATTCTCTTCTATGATCTACTTGGTTCTTTTCTTCTTCATTCTGTTTTTTCTAGCTCTCTCTTTCCAATCTGAAATGTTTTGTGTATTTGCAAAAGTTGTATTTTAAAAGTTGTAGGGTAAACTTGATGGCAAATACACTTCAAAGAATAATTATCAACAAAGTTGTCATGTAATAAGGTTTCTTGTGACCTTACTGCTTTGTGAGAAAACCTGTTTCAACCTGCCTAAGAACTGGTAGAAGTGATGTCAGGGAATAAAGTGACTGGTAGTACCCACAGGTAAAACCTCTGGAGTTAGCTCGATGTCTTAGATGATCCCCTCCCAAATGCTTAGGCCTATCAGGGGGTAGAAGCTCTCAGTGGGATCATTTTTGGGTAGATTTTGCTCTCTGTGAGAAGTTCAAACGTAAACAGTGCTACATTGCTGCATATCACTTTCAGAATATCTAGAGTGATATAATCCTATGAAGGAAGACACCTACAGCATTTGGCTGTGTGTTGTCTGATTTCTTGCTCCATGTTCATTGAAAGGAATCCAGAAATCAGCAGGCTTTTTTTTTTTTTTTTGTGCAAGTGGAAAGGGATAGGGGCCTTGAAGGGAATGGCAGTGCAAATGCTGCTCAAGGGTGGAGGAAATACCTAGAGGTAGCTAGAGAGATGCTAAATTTCTGTCTTAGAAATGGGCTGTTTCAGAAGATTTATGCACGAACTACAGAAAATAAAGCTTTTTGCTTTATTATCCTGTTTACCACAGAACTGGAAGGATCACCAATAACATCAAATAGAGGGGAGAGGGCTTTTCAAAACAGACTTCAATAGTGAGATGTCAATCGCTTGCCCTCAGCACAATTGCTGCCCTATTTTTTTTCACTGTTCTGTCTTGATGTCAGTTGCATTCTGCTGCTGCATTCAGAAAGAGGCAGCAAAATCCCCACAGCAAAAGGTTTATATTGCATGTTGAATCTCATACATGAAAATAGTGAGCTCCTCCAGCATGTAGATATGTTCTGAAAAGCCATCATCTCTTGTTGTTTATGATCCTGGTCTTGGCTTTTCTAGGTACTCTCGTTTTGTTTCTCTTGTTTTGAATTTAGTGCAACACTGTTAAAAGCACATAATAATATATACAAGAAGTGATCTTCAGTGTATCAGTATTTTTGTGGAATCTTGACCCTTTGAGATCTTGTAGCATTACATCTCAGGTTTCATTAAGTTTTTACAGCTAATTTAAGCAAGAAAGATCGCGAAAACGGAAATGTAGAGTAGGTTGTAGGTTACCATGATTATTTTTTTCCCTTTTTATCGGTGGAGCTATTTCTCCCAGATTATACATGGCTCAAAGGAGGAAGTGATTTCTCCTATGAGATGGAAATTTCCTTTTGAATAAATATCTTAAAGGTCCTATATGAATAGCATGTCTTCCTTTAATTGGCTGTCATTAATTGTTTTTTCATTTGCAATGTTTTGGCTACATTTTGAGTCTGAATTTGACACTAATGTTCAAGTATTCTGGTCTATATTGAAACTTTCCACTTTCTGCTCTATTATAATTTTTTTTGTCCTTCAGAATGTTAATCTTCTGGAGCCCAGGAATGGTGACTTCCCAGGCAACATGGTGCTTCTGATGTAATGTTGTGTGTTTTCTACTAATTATAAGTAGTTATAAACTAGCTTTGTATTTGTTGTTTTAGGTTTTTTGGGGGTGTGGATTGGTTGTTGTTTATTTCTTATTTTGCCAAACTTTGCAAACTTATTTCTTGCATTTACAGTATTTTGTGTAGAGTTGTGAGGTGCAGGAGGCAGTTAAGACATTGCTGTAATATTGCAAAGGCTTTCTCTCAAGACTGAAGCCTTCGTAAACATAATAGTTTGTGTTTCATCCAATGAAAATTCCAGACCATTAAAAGAATGAGGTTTCATTGATCAAATTTGTCATGTAGGGGAAAAAAAAAAAAAAATTAATATTGTTAGTTTTGAATAATTTAGCATGATAAAAGTAATGTTTGCTGTGGGATATGTAAATAGAAGTTTGCTGTAGAATACAAGTAAAAACATGACTTGATTATAGTGAACTTGATTTTTTCATAAAGTTTGGAAAAGATAATTTTCTTGTATCAAGTTATGTTACAGTTGACAGGATAAGACCCACTTAAAGCTTTGCTTACAAGCCCAAGTATACATTTATTCTGTATATGTGGAAGTACATGCTATTTATCCCTTTTAAACTTGTTTCACCATAAAATTCAAAAAATGGTAACAAAGAGCATAACTGCTTATGCTCATATTTGTGGTAGGATTTAATTTAGGGATGTTTTCTTTATAATTCTGTTGGGTGTGTTTTGGGTTTTTTAATCTTTACTGATCGTTCTTTTTGTATAAAGATTAGCAAAATTGGAAACTCCAATCTAAGGGAAATACAAGAATTTTGGCAACATATATACAGTAGTTATAAAAATAATTCCAGAAAAGGAGGGCAAGAGGAGCAGAAGATGCCTGCTTTATCTGAAATCTCATGGCAGGCTGGTCAACAAATAAGTTCAAACATAAAATTACAGTGACACTGTGAACTGAATAATTCAGAAGCAGATACGAAGGATCCTAGTATTGGCTGAAAATAGTGTTGACTGACAGTCAAGTTTTTAAAACCTTTTTCACTTAGATGAGTAAACAGAAGAGAACAGTGATAAAGTGGCTGGTAAATTAGCTGTTTTGGCTAACTAATATAATTTTGGTTTCATATGAGTAGTCGAACAACTGGATTGTTTGAGCTGAAATACTTAAGAAAATTAATGTAAAGGTCATTGTGATCTCAGAAAAATGAAATTTGTTTTGAGCTTGGTTTTGCCTATTGACTTATGCTTTAATTCTAAGACAGTCTAACAGTGCAACTACTCCATCTGTGCATCCCTACTGTGATATGATTTCTGTTTAGCTGTGTGTTCCCCACCTTCTGTTGGCTTTTTTGCTTTATTGTTTAGCTGCCATAATATTTGGATTGCCAATTTCCTTTGTGCATATTTCAAATTTTCTGAAGATGATTCAGGAACTTTGTACTTATATTTGGGTTATTCCTTTCTACCATAGGCTTTCTGCATTAATTCAATAAATTTTTTCCTTCATAATTTGTTTCTTACAACTTCTTTTCGTACTATTAAGGTGTTTTGTGTGTTCTCTTGTCTGTTGCAATCAGTTAGCCTCTGCTCAGTTTTGTGGCTCTCATGGCTTTTTCATTTAACTAGCTCTTCTGTAGCATTCATGATTATGTCAGAATAGCCTTCTCTTTTGTGACTTTTAACCTATCTGAGCATTACTTGCATAATTTAAAATACAAAGAAATTGGTTTTAGATGTAATGCCTGGATGCTGCAGTGACCACCACTGTATTGAAATAGTCTGATTCCTTCACTAGTCAGTCAGCAGCAGCTTTCTCCGACCAGGTGGTCATCAATACCCTCACTTCTACGTTTTCATTCTTATAGCTTTTGGATTTGCAGTTTATGATCCAGAATAGCTTTCTTCGCATTAGCAAGCTGTAACAACAGATGTAGATCTAAGAACTGTAGTTGATGATTTTTTTTTTTCTTCAAACTAATTATTTGCATTGCTGAACTACATAATGAAAATCAGAACATGAATGTATTTTCTGTATGTGAACACTACTTTCATTAAGTTTTATGGAAATCTAATGCAATTTATGGTCTTTCACATCCAAATCTTAACATGACTTTTTTTTTCTCCACACTGTACTTCAGGTACCCAGAAAAAAATAACATATATGTAAATAATATATATATATATATATATAAATATAATTATTTTAGGCTTCATTTCTCTGTTGCAGGTTTGTTTTTTTTGTGTGTCACTGAGATGAAACTTCAAAAGTCAAGAAAGAAACTGTATTGTTTTTGCTCAGTGATACCTTAATTCATTATCTAATTTACTGCTAGCAACAGTCTTTCCAAAAAGGTAAATAAGAATCCCCTGAGTGGAGGGTAGGATTAATTATAAGTAAATGTCAGCAGATCTTATGAACTTCATTAGTTGAATCAAACTCTTAGAAATTTCCCAGCCTGTTGAAGCTTATATCAAGCCACTGTCATGTGTAAGATGAAAATTAGGAAAATTAGAAAGTCTTAAAAGATGCAGGGCTGAAAAAAAGAAAAGTCAAGATAAAGGTGGTTCTACTGAACTCTGTGCCATTAAAACCAAATCTATAGTGTACATTTGGATCTTGTTGTTGCATAGTTATTGTTATCTTTTTGTTTGTTGCATTCTTTTTCTTTTGGGACAGTGCAGGATATTCACTTTGAATATACCTGTGTTATGAACAGGCAGATAAATGAAGTGACACGGGACACAAAGTACTTAAAATCCTTAAATTAATAAATTTTCTTTTTCAGCTAGTGCAACAAAAAGATGTTTAATCTGGGGGGAGATAGGAGGTGTATCTTCACAGGATTATTTTTTCCTGACAAGTTATATAGATTTTGCCACTTCTGGCATTCCCTTGTAGTTCTGCACCAATATTTGATGTAGGACTGAATGGGTACGTAGTGATGAAAAGGGGGGGGAGTTGGGGGTGGGGTGGCTGCAGACGGATCACACCTTGCTACAGCACCAAAGCAGTCACCTTGAGAGCTGTGCTGTCTTTCTGGAGCATTATAGTAACAAGGACATATATGAGCAGAAGAAGCTTTAAAGGAAAGAGCATTGAAATGCTGTCAAAACTGGGCAATTACCTTTTACAAGCACAATCTTTTTCAGTTCCTAACCACTGGAATAGAATAAGAACCAGAGGCTTCCTCCCAGTTCAATAGATACTTGCATTTGTGCAAAATACCTTTCTCTGTCCTTTAAGAGCTTTTTTCTGAACCTTCCACATAAGCAAATACTGGAAAAATTCATATTTTCCCCTGGAAGAAAACCTTCAAATGGCTGAAGGTTCAAATGGAATTTATTGGGTAAATGCTAGCACTTGCTGTCCAGTTTTCGCTACATATTTTCTTCCAGGCATAGATATCACTTACTAGAGAATATATTTTAAAATCCTATTTTGGAGGATTATTTTGTTTTTCAGAAAGTGAAGCTGTGCTGTTTCACTTTTGCTGGTTGATAGGGTGTTCTTAGAATAAAATTCCATAATGAGCTTTTGTTTTTTTTGCAATTTCCTAGGCTGTGTTACTCTTTGACCCTTTGTGTTTATATACCAGACTTACACACAGAAACTTTCTTGAGTTGCTTAACATACTGTCTACAGTTAATACTTCCTTCTTAAAGAGCACGTGAAATAAAACAAATGAAGGGACACTGCCATTATTTGTATGCTTGCCATTCAGTGCAAGGTAAAGCTATCAGCTGTGCTGGTCATCTGCTATAATATATTTTTTTTTTATTTTTTTTTTTTGTTTTAATGACCAAGGCACTATAATTGGCTTTGCTTTTTATTATCATCATTGTTATTGTAATGCTATGTGAGTAAAGCTTTGCTCCTTTAAAGCTTATTAAAAAGAATTTAAACATCTGCTGTGTCACAAAAAACGTGTATTGTCCAACGTAAGTTATCTGGATGAGTATGTATGACAAAATGAGAATAAAATTGCTCATTTTCGAAGCATCTATTGGGAATAAACTAATTTCAGAGCTCCTAGACCACTTAGATTTTTTTTTTCTTCATTGCTTTTTATTTTTTGGTGCGCTTTTACTTTCAGGGTTCAGCTGTAGCTGTCAGGATCAAAATAAAGTGAGTGGCTTATTTTAAGATATTTTTTGGTTTGGTTGTTTTTTATTTCTTTCAGTCAGACCAAGTAATCCCTCAGGTTTTATTCTTGTCAAGATCCAAGACCTTTTGTATAGAAAATCTGAAGTAAGGGTCTGATTATATGACTAGAATATCAGACTAAATGACTAGAATATCAGACTAAATTCACCAGTGAATCAAAAAGTCACAAGAAACATGAAATTGTCTAGTGTACCTTGTATTTCTTCCTGTATGGCTTTAGGCCAGTAGGCCAGGCCTAGTATTTAATGGCAGAACCTGCAAGATTTTTCGCAGCAGGTTATTCTCCTGACCGGTTACATCTACAAGTCAGGAATGCAATAATGTATCAAAAGAACTAAGACTAAACTAAGTTGGTTTACAGTAATTATTTTATCATTAGCAATGAAAATCTTCTAGCAACAGTGAAGCTAAGCAAGTGGCATAAGTATATACTTGGATTTGCTAAAATGCTATGAATAGATTAAGTAACTGACTACTACTGCATTCCAATGAGGGTTTAATGGTGAAGCATCCTTTTATACACATTTAAATACTTGAATGTTTTTGTTACTCTTGCTCACACTGCCTAAAAGTTTATCTGATGTCTAAGCATCTTTTTGAGGTAAAATCAAGGAATTCCTTAGCAACACAGAGCAACAGAAGTAGTGTTGAAGGTGGAAAACGCAAAGTTGTATTTGGAGTGTGCAGGAAGCTGCTGACCTGTGTTGTATTTGGCCTGCATTAGCAGCAGGTTTAGGGCTGCAAGCTTTTCCAGACATGTAAAAGATAGAGCCTTAAGCATGCTCTTACCCACCGGTAATGCAGTGATGTAATGGTTTTGATCAGAGAGAAACTTTCTGCAGTTATTTTCTCATTCACCTCATTCTCAGTGGTAACTTGATGAAACCTAAGGACTAGTTTCGGGGCTACAAACCACACATGTAAACGGAGGATTAACTCTTATCTTTACAACTAATTAAAAATAATTAGTTTTTTGTGTCTGCAAAGTAGCTTGGGGACAGGAAACAACATGGCATGCATCAGGTATTTAAATCTTACATTTCCAGAAGTAGAAAAATCAGAGGCTGTTTCTCCCTTTCTGTTCCTTAACACATAGGGTGTACAGGCAGGCTTATTAGCTGTTCTAATACAGAAAGGTAGCTTGGCTTTTTGTTCCTTATGTGATCAAGTAGGAAGACGCAAGTAATACAGACACCATCTTTCCCGAGCCGTATGAAAATGAAAGACCGTGTACCGAATCATATACTTCCATGTGGATGGAGAGGGCTGGAAAGAAGCAGCACCATCTACTGACTAAACCCCGTCATTACCAATTCAAACCAGACCTACAGCGCAACCTGTGCGTCCTAACCATATGAATGTACTTACCAGGCCACCCTGGTTTTTTGGTTTTCTATTTTTATTTATTGATTTTTTTAAATAAGTTACCCTCTTTTGAATTGCTACATATTTAAAAGCTGGTCTTGTCAGCTTGTCATGGGTTCAGCAGCGGCAGTCATTTTTCTTTAAGCAGTAGCTGGTGTAGCACTGTGTTTTGGATTTTTTAGCT
>JASSUY010044269.1:12297-29024 GCA_032466535.1 Forpus xanthops
AATGCTCCATCACTGGTGGTGTTCAAGGCCAGGCTGGACATAGCCTTGGGTGGCATGGTTTAGTGGGAGGTGTCCCTGCCCGTGGCAGGGGATTGGAACTAGATGATCTTAAGGTCCTTTCCAACCCTAACTATTCTATGATTCTATGAATATTACAATGTCTTTGTGACTCCTGCTACAGTTCAGCTCTTTACTTCTCTGGTTAACTATACATTTAAAGAAAAATAAACATAAAGAAATGGTTGGTTACAAGCTCAGTGGTTTCAGTGGCATTCTACAAATGAAGATAATACAGCTGGAGCATATATGGACCTCAGTGATAGTCTTGTGCCAAAACTTAATAGGCTACATTCATCCCTGATGCAAGACCACTCAAATAGTGAAATTACACTAGGGATGCATTTTTTCCTGCTAAAATTCAGGGCAGTTGTTCATATTGTTTTTTTACTTTGAGTAAATAAATACTGTATCCATGGAAACAAATTGCCATGATGACATAGTACGGAAGGCAGGGATTAGATTCAGAGGACTGATTCAGTCTGGATATAAAGTAGGACTATCAACTGATATATCCAGGCTCTGCCTTGCAAATGAGTGATTTATGAAGAGATGGATTTTGTACTCCATCAAAGCAACTTACTGTAGTGGAAAAAACTTTCTTATATGTTTCAAGTTGCTTCTGTGGTATTCTTTTTTTTTAGACTTGCTATTAAGAAATTGCTTTAAAGCTGACCTTCATTTATTGGGCTAATACTGTCAGCGATTCAAGAATAGCAAGCACTGGAGAATCTTGGCTTCTTGCAGTATCCCTAAGCATGGCAGCAGTTTCACTGCCATCCTTAATTCAACTAGATGTTGCATCATAATATACTCAGTAATGCTTGAATAGGTACTGTGTTTCTGGTGCAGTTTAGGTTAGGGGATTGATGCCCAGCTGTGTTTATTTATAGTGGATAAAGGATTTAGTATGAATGACTGTCAAAGAGAAGAAACAATTTTTAAAATGGCAGCTTTCTGCATACTGGGTCTGTGCCAATGGATTATATCCTTTCTCTGTTCTATTACAGTAGGAAGCTGCCTAAATTATTTTTCCCCACTCTGTGGCTGAAGCCACGCATAAGCTATGTCCCTGAATTATACATTCAAAATAATAAATCATTTACTGAATCAAGTCACAAGCTTTTGTGCCTCTCTCACAGATGCAGAGACAGTGACTTTGAAAGCATATACCAGTAACAGCTGGTTTGGGATTTGGAAACCTCCGCATTATGTCATTATCATTGTATCCTACTCCAGGGAAAGTATCTTGCTGATGCAGTGAATGATTTTATTAGGTTTAACTTTAAGTTAGAAAGGATCTAACTGCAGTGTGGTGCAAGAAAAACACACATGCACATACATACAATTGCGAGGAGGGGAAAGTTCATGTTTTAATATACATATTCAATATTAAATACAAATTTGAAATATTTCCATATGCTAGATATGTAAGTAAGAACCCAGAAAGCCAGGAGAAAAAGTACTGCCTACCTTTTACAGTATCTATTAAGAAAGTATAGCTCTGGAAGAATTAAAGATAGGCTGTAACAAACTGACATAAACTGTGTGCTCAGCTGAAATGCATCATATGTGATAATTGCCCTACTGTGGCAAAATGCCACTATTTTCCATCACTCTTTACTTCCTTAACTATGAATGCTGTATTTTATTGTACTGGCACAAACTCTTTTGTGGAGTGACAGCCTCGTAATATACGTCTAGCCTGTTCAAAGGCTTTCAGAAATCATTCCAGAAAGCCTATCTGCTTTCTGAAGACTGAAAGGTGCTCTAATATCACTTTTGCAATTAAATTAATGGACATTCTTGGTACAGAAAGCTTAAGGTAATTAATCATATGACACAGGATCTTGATTACACAGGCATCTTATTAATTAGATCCAGCTGTGGTATCAACTTACCCATCTATGTGTTGGTTGTCACCATCTAGCAAATGCTGCCCAAACAGCTGAACTCTCCTTGCTTGCTGCAGCCTGCCAGAGGCTCAAGCTATCACTGAATAGACTGAAACAATGATTGCTGCTGGCAAGAATACAGTGATAAAAGGAATGAAAGAGTTGGAATCTCTCCACATAATGACCAGCAGAAAGCAGGAAGAAACTTTCAGAGAAGTTATGACTGATTCAGCATAAAACATTTCATTATTCATGGTATTCAGACTGTTTCTGTTGCATAAAGAGCTGATACTGTATTTTCCATGCAGAACTGAAAGGGCTCTATCCTTCATGGTGCTTCAAAAGTGCTTTTTAAGCCACTCATTTTAATTTCAGCAGAGCAGAATAAGGAATGCATTGTGTAGATACTTTACTGTTTGAATGTTAGTTTGGGAGTAGTATCATACTTTTCTTCATTTTCCTTCTGCCTGCCAAGTAGTGTCATGGTGGAGATTCACTGTAAGAGCATTTCTAACAAAGCTATCTATCATAGAACAGCTAAATATTAAGGAAAATATTTGTCTGCACCACACAAAGAGGAATTTTTGTGTGCTAAGAGTCTTTTCCTGCATACACCAGGCTATGTCACTAATTTTAAAAGGAAAGCATACCAGTCCACTACCAACCTGGTAAAAGCTCTGTTTGTCGTAATTATGTAAAGCAAATATAGTTTCATAATAAATTTTACAAACATTGTTGTCAGCTTGGAAATAAGAACAAATGGTTCCTGCCAGTTTTTCAGATGTATTTGTAAATCATCTCCCACCAAGAAGACCAAAATAATGACTGATTCTTAAAACCATTCTAGGAAATATTTTTAATTAGAGCCCAGTGGACCACAACAAAAAGAGAACTTTGAGAGATGCTAGACAAATTCCTAAGAGACACCAGCGTAGGCATGAACTCTTTTTACAAAGTACACTGATTATATTCTCCTCCTGTAAGGTGCTCACAAGAGTAGATTTGGAGCAAATTTATCTTTTGCCACTCCAACCAAATGAAAGTTGTGTTATCTGATGAACTATTAACCAAGAAATGTAAATTAATTATTTGCATATTGTATTCTTGCATGGAGTTCTCACTTATTTACTGGTACATGTAGCACAAACTTTTGCCATCAATACTTCTCTCTCTCACAGAGATACAGAAGCTTCACCATGATACTGCATATTTTATCACATCACATGATTGAGGCTGGTAATTTTGTTTTCAGTTTCTGAATCAGGGCTCTGTGTCTTCCAAAACTGAACAAAGTTGAAAAATAGTCAAAGTGTGGGAAGCAAATTAAGTTTAAGCACTACATAGCTTTGCTCCTTCTGAAGGAGATCTCACTTTTCACCTCCTTATAGTAGAGCATTTTACTTACTGAAGCCACAGTGTATAACACACAGTCCACTGCAGACTGGGTGGGGAGCAAAACCCCCTTTAATTGGGAGGGAAATGGAGAAATTGCTCCAGCTCATCAGTATGCAGTGTTTGAGTCACAGTTGCCTCCCTGCATAGACCAAACCAAAGCCATCTCTCACACCACCTCCCTTTGGCTCTGACTCACTGTCAGAATGCACACTCTCCCCCGTGACTGAGTAGGAGATTGTGTTGGTTAGAAATGGACATGAGCAGATGTCTCTATTTACCTCTTCTACCCCCTCATCATTTGTTCTCCATGGACAATTGGAAAGAAAGCCAAACTGCAGGATACACTAGCACTAGGGAGGTGGATGGTTCACTGGTAAGCTATTGCTGAAGTACACATGCACTTATCAGTTTGTACTTTCCTAAAGTTACTGTTAAATATTGCTTTACTATAACACACTCTTTTAGACAGACTGAGGCAGCATGAAATTTCCCGAGGCTGCAGGGGAAACAAAAGAAGCAGAAAGTCTCCTCTTTTTAGGGGACATGATTTTTATCATGTCCCTGCCTCTGCATGCTAAGGAATATGTAATAACTATTCTGTTCTGCCTCTTACATTCACACTTCGTAGCCTCCACAGCTCCACTTTCAATCAAGATAAAGCTCTGCAATTTCCCTGGCATAGGCCACTGCATAGTAGACACAATCTGGCCTTTTTCTGGTCAAGGAGGACTTGCTTGAATACTGTGATTAATGCCTGAAGTTCTCATCAGCACAAATGCTGCAGGCCAAAGGTCTGATTCTGATACTTGTTTAGGCAAGAACAGGCACAGAGCCAAAGGTGTGAGGCAAAGAGCAGGTCACAGCACAGACTAGCATCACCTTCCCTTACTCACTGTCCCAAGAAGCAGATGCTCCCTGATGCAGACTGTGTGATTTCAGAGGAGTGAGGGAAGGTGTGGCTAAATCAGACCCAGAATTTGCAAGTGGTAAATGGACAGTATCATGTGATGCTGTCCTTTTGTTCTTTCCTTCATTTTGACCTGGGAGATGAAAGGCATGGACAGTATTTCATAATACAGCTAAAACCAACATGAATTTGCATGAAGGTAAAATAAAAGGATGTGGGGAGAGAGAGCGTGCAAAGGTCCCAGATAAGACTGGAACCTAGGAAGTATGCTAATCACAGACCCCACTACAACTTTCTAGCTTTTCTTTCTGTAGCTCTGTTCCATGCCTCACCCATGTCTGTCCCATGCTACTTTTGCCTTGGAATGTTTTGTCACCCTCACTGTTTAGATCTTATCACCTATTTTCTCTCATTCAGATCCAGTGTAGAGAAAAAAAGTGGGTAGCTGTGGTGTGAAAAATCTATTACAGCTAACTTCCTAGGTCTTAAAAACCAGGACCACCAAGCACTGCAGTAAAGTGGGCATCACCTGAGAGTGGCAGTGAGAGCATGGTATTTCCAGTATCCAAACGATCTAAATTTTCTCAGGAATTTTTGTGGGAGAGATCCAGAGTAGTTTTGTGATGAGAAAAAGAATTAGTAATCCTATTACATGACTATCAAATCATATGTCCAAGAGCCAGAATGAATATATTACAGTTCATTCTTTTGCTTATCACTATCTACCCTTTACATTTGCAGCTTTTTCTTGCGAATATATTATCTCTTCTTCCATTTCCCTTCACTGCTTCCTCTACGATTTCCCAAGTGGATACTTTGTAAGAAATCTCCATCTCCACAGTATCTCTTTTGACAAGTACCTTGCTACTTGGATACTTTGTAAGAAATCTCCATCTCCACAGTATCTCTTTTGACAAGTACCTTGCTTAGTGCTTGAAAAGCAGGGCTTTGCATCCTACCACATGGCTTGCATTTCTAAAGAAAGGAGGGCAATGCATTTATTTTCTCTCACTGTATTTAATAGTGTCGTGGTTTAAGTCCCTCACACAGTTTTGCTTACTCACTCCCTCCTCTTTCTTCCCCAGTCCTGGGTGGATGGGGAAGAGAATTAGAAGAATGCAACTCCCATAGGTTGAGATAAAAACAATTTAGTAACTAAGGTATAACACAAATCACTACTGCTACCACCAGTAATAACAATAATGACAAGAGAAATACAAGGAAAGAATACAATCGCTCACCATCCAGCCCAACCAAGCAGTGCACCCCCCCACCTTCCAGGTCTCTGTTCTCCGTTTTTTTCCCTCCTGGGCATGACATGCTGTGGTATGGAATACATCTTTGGTCAGTTTGAGTCAGGTGTCCTGTCTCTGCTTCCTCCCAGCTTCCCCTCCTCCCTGGCAGAGCATGAGGCTCAGAAAGTCCTTGGCCAGCCTAAGTGTTCTTTGCCATAACTAAAAACATTGATGTTATCGGTGCTGTTCCCAAGCCGAAAGCCAAAAACACAGCACTGCACCAGCTATTACAAAGGAGAAAAATTACTGCTACTGCTGAACCTGTGACAAATAGCTGCATAAAAAATCCCCTTACTTTCTGAATTCAGTATCTCTGTTGACAGCTGAGCACCGAGACCATAAGTTATGATTTGAGATGATAATGTGGGTGTGGGGTAAAGAAGTTGTCACTGAACTTTCAGAACTAAGCTCCATCCCACTCTTGCAGTAGATGCGGCTGCTTGCTGCTTCAGTCCCAAACCATCATGCTTTTAAAGTGCATGCTATCAAAATATATAAAATGTGCACACAGGCCATGTAGCAGCCTCAGAATGGGAAAGGATTAGAAAAGGACTGCACCACACAGCTCTAGGAGACCTGGAGCAATGCAAAGGAAACAGGTCTTAATCTGATTGACAAGCAATACTGCTGATGTTTGTATTTCAAATCACTCTGACCATCTGTCTTGTGTGGAATGCATTTACAAGTGATGCCACTACCTTGAGTTTGTGTCAACTGCTACAGCTGAACCCAGGACAGTTTGTCATCCAACATGTCGTTTGTCATGGCACCATCGTGAAAAATCTGTCAAACAGGAAGATTCAAAAAGAAAACGCTGTATCTTGTAAGTTAGGGAGTTAGAAAGGAACATGAGAATTGCAAGGCTGAGACCCATCTGTAATTGCATAATGGAGGGATTTCTCTTGTTCAGCACAGTTTAAGCAGTTTATGTGACAAATGCAAGATACATGTATGAGCTAACTAAAGGTCAAACTCTTCTTTTTTTCCACTGGTGAAAATCCAGTGGGTATTGACAGTTCTTGGACCCACATTCATGTAAACTAAAAGTAAGATTTGGCCAAAGAATTCATTGGGTATGCTATTCCCCACAGAATAGTCACAAGCAAATGCTGTGATGTCCTGAGTTTTGTCACAGATGGAAAAAGCTTTATGAACTCTTAAGGATCATCTACTACAGGAGACAGAACCCTGGGAGAACTGTGCTTTTTTAATGCATTAAATATGTGCATCTCATACAAGCAGTCATCAGCACAAAGCTTTCCAGCTGAAGCTTGCTGCAGTGTATGACCTCATTAAACTATTTTTTTTTATCTATCATTAAGATTCTCAGGTACCGTGATCATCCTTTTTGCTCCTTTAATAAACACAGCCTATCTATGCTGCATGACAACAGCAGCAAAGCAGGTCTTTCTGTGGAACTTTAATGACATGAAATCTCAGCTTCAATCAATTTGATGAGGATAGAACTTGAAACTGCCTGGCGGGTGCAAGACAATTATGCAGATGAAAAAACCCTTTGCAGGAAGATTCACAAGACTGCAGAAAACACTGTAAATCTGTCTATCTATAGGCAGACAGATTGGACCCTATAGAGAAGGGTCCATTTCAGGCTTCCATTACAAATTTGTAAATGCTTGGACGAGAAGTTAGTTTTCTGCCTCTTTAATAAGAACAAAGTAATTTAGTTCGTAATATTTTTTCACATAGTGTCTTATTCCATGGATTTGAAGAGTGCTACCACAGTGCTTTCTCCCAGAGTACAGATAAGCATTCTGCTTTTATGCAATTCAGATTTTTGCATGGCCAGCTCAAAGGACTTACAAGTTTGAAAACTGCTAGGAATTTGCATTTTCAGCTGCAATTAATAGGATCTACTGTTGTGTAGTGCCTGTAGAACGTGGGCTTAGGGTGTCTCAGAATGTCTACTCAAAATAGGAACCCTCCTGCAGCATGAATGCTTCAGTGAGTCATTCCAGATAAAAGAGCAAGTTAGAAAGTGAGGCAAGGCAGAAACCAGATCTTCTGACTCCTGGTGTCTGGTTCTAGTGATGAGATTATAGTGCTCCACAGAAAGCCAGCTGCCGGAGGAGTGACCTATTTACCAATGCAGGTCACTTCCATTAGCTCAGTAGTTATTGTTCTGTTGTTTTAATTAGTGCCATTTCAAGTAAGTGGTCAGCTCTGGGGAAAGGTCAGTATCATTCTAAACTTTCCTCTGTAAAAGTCACATTGCTAGGGAAATGATACCAGAAAAGTAATCAATTCTTGTTAGACCTCCAAATCTGACATGCAGTTGCTTAGCTGCTGGCAAGGCACATCTCAGCTGAGAAGATGACTCGCTCCATCAGCCTAACTCAGAGCAAACATTGTTCAGCCCTGGCCTAGCCAAATATGACAAGTACAAATATGTTTTGAAACAATACCAGCTGTTAAAGACAGGTAATTCTAAAGGGGGAAAAGGGCAATAAATCCTGTTCAGGAAGAATTGGGGTTCTCTGGTAATACTGTCTCAGTGATACATATGTAGGTATACACATAATCCCCATAAACATGAACAGGCTTACACAGTTAATTCTTCTGTCACACAGAAAATACAGCTGCTTATGAAATCTTGAGATACATGTTCATGTGCCACCCAGGTAGCCAGATAGTGTCACTATTTCTCTTGTAAAATGCAGTCCTTATTAAAAGGCCTGTCATATTAAACTGTCCATATCTTTAGTTACAAAATTAGCTTTTAAAATGGAATATAGTTGATATATTCAGTCTGAATTTAATGGCAGAGCTTGTATTATTATTGATCAACATTGCTATATTATATTTGATACATAATGTAACTATTCAGTGCGTATGACTGGAAAACATTGCACATTACCATGTTACAGCAGGGAGGCTTGAACTAGGTGATCTCTAAGGTCCATTTTAGCCCAAACCATTCTATGATTCTATGAAGTAGTAGTTATTACTCATGTATTGAACTCAAATTTTTAGCCAAATCAAAAAGACTCAGAATTCCTAATGGTACATATAGAAGTGACTGAATAAGAGAGGAGTATAAATCCTATTGCCTTCAGTAGCATGCGCTGTATGTGGATGTGTACAATTTTTAAATACTATCAACATCATAAAAAGCATCTAGAAATATTATCATTATGCAGACATTTAAATCTAAAGATGCCTAAGTGGGTTATAAATCTGTCTTGTGGTGGAGTCTTTGTGTACTGGTAATACAATCTTATTGCAGCAGTGCCTAAATGCAGACACTTTCATGACAGGACATGAAAGGCACTTAGGAATCAACACATATGTGTTGCATTTTAAACACTTAAATAGTCTTATTTTAAAATACTATTATACTTAAAATTAAGCCTACTTTAATACATTTTGCTGGATTAAGGTCTAAAATCAGCAATACTTTTGTATTTGCATGAATTAGTGTTGAAGAATAATCTGTTCACTTGAATTTACAAAGGGGTGTTTAGTTCTTAGCTGTATAATCTTATTCCAAAAATTGTGCCTCTTGCAACAGAGGAACCCTTATATTCCCGCTGGAATACTAGTATGATACTGAGTCAGGATAAAAAATAGTATCTTAAACTCAACTGAAAGAGATGTTTAGAGCCCTTTCAATAAGCCCTGGATCAAGTGATTAGTGAGGCATCAGTACCACCACTATAATTCTGGCTTGGTTTTTTCTTCATCAGTCTGTCTGATCCAGCTTGTAACCCCACCTGACCTGCTTAGTTTAGGGCATACAGCAAGGTCAGAAATCACATTAAAAGGACATATAAGTATAAGAATTTTCACAAAAAAAAGTAACAACCCTGAAGTGATGTAGAATTGTCTGGGTGCAATCAGGCAGGGTACCAACAAAAACTGCTTACATTTTCATTTTCTGTAAATAACAGTACAGAGAACTCAGGCAGGATTATGTGATTTCTGGTCAGATGGCAAGTAGAATCACTTATGGTGATCTTCCATGGAGAGAGATGTGCTTGCTAAAAAACTAGTCTTTAGGTTTCAGTGCTGAGTATCTGTCTGATGGGAAAAGATGCTCCTTGTTGATGGATAAAATGTTGGCATTATGCAGAACATAAAATCTAAAATATTTTCTTTCCCTATAATATTTATTTTGCAACAGTCACCACATCTCATACTATTTTAACTGTTTATAGAGAGAATATTGACAATTCAAAACCAAGTCTCTCAAAAATACCCTACCAACTGACATCTATCAAATTTTGGATCCATTTTTAATTGAACCTTAAAAAAAAAAATTAAAGATGAAGCAAATTCTACACGATGCTCACACTATGACTGAGGAAAAATGGCACTGTATGATGGTCTGTATTTAGAATTATATAAGCAAAAGAACAGTTTGGGTTGGAAAGGACCTTAATATCCTCTAGTTCCAACCCTTTGCCACTGGTAGGGACACCTTCCGCTAGAGCAGGTTGCTCTAAGCTCTGCCCAGCATGACCTTGAATGCTGCTAGGGATAGGGCAGCCACAGCTTCACTGGACAGCCTGTGCCAGTGTCTCACCAGCCTCACAGTAAAGAGCTTCTTTCCTGTATCTAATGTGAACTTCCTCTGTTTAAGTTTGAACACATTACCCCTTATCCTATTGCTACAATCCCTGATGAAGAAAATATTTGGAATATTTAGATATTTAGAATAGGTATTTGTGAATCTCTATAAAGTATTGTATCACAAGAACCATTTTCCCCCCACACATATGAGCATACAATGCTTATATCTAAAACATTCCTCTTGATAAAAAGGTGCTTTTACTTTCAAATTAGTCCTGAAACTTGCATTGGGATACATTTTCTAGGCTTCTAGACCTGCACACATTGCAACAGCTGTCCACTGGGGCTTCAGGTAAATGCTTGACTTCAGCAACTTCAAAAAAAATGTGGTTTAATCACTTTGGTTTACATATTTATTTCATCTAAATACAATTTTAAGCCTTAATGAAGCCATACAAAATCCAAACAGATAAGCAGTTTCAGATAATATTTTCCTACCAGGATGAAGCACATATTTCATAGTCTTGTATGCTTTTGGAAGGTTAAACCCTTTCATTGCTTTCATCAGAATAAATTGCTGCAGATATTGTTTATATTTTTTGACATATGTGATATAAATAATTAGAATATATATGCAGAATTTACTGTCTTTATGAATATTGGCTCTATTTGGTGCACCTATTGTCATGACTTGGTTGTTAATATTTTTTGTAAGATTTATCAGAGTTCCATATAACTATTTGATTGTTCTCTTAGTGCTGGCCTTGCATTAATTCTTCAGAGGCAAGGATGAAGACTGTTTAGATTCCTCCTTCCCATTCAAACCAGTGTTGCAGAGAATTTTGTATAGATTCTATATCATATCTGTTGAAGAATAACTGGGGCTTTGTGTTGCCTTCATTCCTAGAAAACTTAGATACAATGATAGCTGAGCAGACAAAGAAGAAGCTTGAGAACCCTTCCATGAAAACCAGACCAAAGCTACCAGCAGGTATGTATTCTATAGTTTTCTCTCCTGGGTGACACATCTTTTTAACATATTCAGTGAAAAGCATGCTAATTGCTTTAGAAGCCAGACTGCCAGTTAAAGATACAGTCCCTCAAGCATCTGTAGCAACAGCTTGGATTCCAAAACACAAGAGGAATTTTTACTTATCTAATTTTTGAGAAGTATATTCCCTGTTCTGTAGAATGAAGACATTACACACATACAAAAGCAAGCTGTATCAATGCTTTTTAAGACTTAAATAATAAAACCCCCAATCTTCATCAACTTTGGGTCTACTAAATGCAAATTTCTTATTTTTCTCTGCATAAAGTAACGTGCCTTTATGAACTACATATTATTACATTTTAGTCACCTGTGTTCAGCTACTGTTTGTAAGAGCAGCAGGTGTTCCTGTTTCCAAAGATCTGGGGTATAGATGACCTTTAGAAACCACTCTGAGCCACTCCAGTGAGGTTCTTCCTCAATCATCAGTCAGAATATTTTAATTCCTACAGATTGTGTTGATGTGATTTAGAAGTGCTTTTAATACATTTAATACAAAATTGCTCTTACTTTAGATAAGAGTAGTGAAGAAGCAGACAGTACCAAAGAAGCAGCAGCTAAAATGGAAAAGGAATATGAAATTTCAAAGGATTCTACAAAAAATGAAGAACAATATGCAGCAGGAAACAGTGAAGAGCCCAGAGGTACAAAAGAGTCATTGCTTTTGCTACATGTGTATCTCCAATTGATTGGAATATTTTATTACCTTTGGTATTGTTTTTTCATTGTGCTAGCATAAATATCTTCAGTTTGTGGTTACTGGGGGTCAGCACATCACAGCTTGATTCAGAAGTGTACTCATTTGCTGAGTAAGGCCAGAATCTTTTATAGAATTCACGGCCTCTTTTGAGAGCAATATGAAGCGCAGAGAGATTTTGTGTCTTTATGTGTGGTTTTTCAGTGAAATCAGCTCATCAGGATGTTCAGTATTCCGAGTATGCCCACAGATTTCTCTAGTTCTGTTAGAACAAGCTGTTAATGAAAGGAACTGAAAAGTTCTGCAAAGTGACACAACTTGGCAGAGGCCAAGGGTCATCAGCAATTAAAGCGCTTTACATAGCTTTGAGAACCTATTGCAGTATGTTACTGTCTCAATAAAAAAACTTAGCATAGTGATACTTTTAGTATCAGAGTTGCCTTAGCAAGCATAATGCAGTGTGCCATGCTACATTAGATTGTACTAGGTGAAGACTCTCTGTCCATGGGGTGCAAATCAGCTGCTATCTCTCAAACCAAATCTGCAGAAGACACTGCCTCCTTGCAGTGATGAACTTCTGAAAGAGGATGTTTGTTGGTGCAGAAACCTTTCAGTGAGCTCTTATTGCTAAAGATTCAGCATAAGCGTCTATATTTTATAGTCCATTTGTCCAAAAAATGCTTATAATCTCTTTTACGCTGATGCTGGTTTATGCCTGTACTTTGCTGTATGCATGTTTTCACAGCAACATGCTCAGTAATGAATTGCAGTAATCGAGGCTACAGTAGGTTGTAGTTCATTGGTCACCTTTTTCAGTCCTGTGGGCACTGCAGACATGTAAACTATCAGCCACTCACAGATAGAAGGTGGCTTTTTTCCAGCAATGGTTATTTAAGCATAGAAAATAGCTCAAGGTAGCTCCCTAATTTCACAGTAAAGAAAAACTGTCACCTGCTGGATGTGATAAATAGCGTCTCTTGTCTGAAGAAAATGTGTTTGTTCAGTTTGGTTCAGGCTATTTTCCTTTACCTTCAGAAAAATGTTCAGCCCAATAGCTTCTCGAAAATTTAAATTGGATCCCTATTTAGTTCTTTGTCTCATCATGTAATGCCCTTCGCTCTTTCACAGTATAACTTACTATAAGGCTACTCTTGCACTTCCAGATGAAAAATCATGGTACAGCTAATATCCATTTACTAATGGGACCAGACATACGTAGTTGGCAGTAGTAGCCTTCTACATATGAATCACACTAGGGTTTTTTTTTTTATCCTGACAAATGTAAGAACATTACATCAATAAAGCTCCAGCCAAGTTAAGAATTCAAAACCCGTTATCTGGAATATTTCCTTAGGGACCTTATTAGGTAATCCTTGAACTAATTCTGTCCTGTGTGCTTTCTGGTCCAAAATAGCCATTACTTTAAAATTTCAGCTATAACAAGGAGTTATCATGGTAATTATAATACATGTTGTATCTCGGTAAATGAGAAGTAACTGTGATTCAACTTGTCTTTCCAAAATATCACAATCTTAGATTTGCTATATGCCATTAGTACTACTCTATGGAGGAGTTTTCTGACATTTCTATATGAACAGATTCTCAAAGCTCTCAGCCTTATTTCAGCCATTCCTTGCTGTCTTAGCAACTTCATCTTTGCTGAACAATTATGGTGATCAAGAAGGTACAGGTTGCATTTGATCCCCATATGCATACCACTAAAAGCTACGTATAAAGATCAAAAAAGCCATGATCCTGAATTTGTGGATGACTCATCTTTCACAGACAAAACCTGCTAGCCATCTGTCGGACTTCTGCCTGACTAAGCTTGATAGGACTCAGCTTTCAACCAGAAACTAAGAATAGTTTTAATCTGTCTTTGCTGTGCCCAGTTAAGCAAGCTGCATTATTCATTGATCTAAGTGCCTAATTTCTCTCTCACCCTTTCCTCTAGGGAAAGCTGAGGCATATTTGGAAGCAATCAGGAAGAACATAGAATGGCTAAAAAAACACAACAAACAAGGTAACAAAGAAGGTATGATAAAAAGCCTTGACATTGGGATGGGCACCATTTACATTATAAAGCATGCAATTTAAATTGTGTTGTGTAACTTGGCAGTATGCTGTAAGTTAAATAATAATGTGAAACTGTGCTTGTCTAGGTTATAGTGACAATTAGTGGTGTTAAATAATTCAGGTCATGTAAAAGTTAAATCAATGAATGCAAATAGTAAACTAAGACAAATTTATGCAAATTGGCTTGAAAAGCCTTTGGCCACAAATCAGACAGCTAGAAATGCTGTCCAGATAGTCATGGTGGTCCAGATAGCCCTGGGAAACAGGACATCAGCTTTGTCTAGTGCTTCATTTCTTACTTCAATTCATTCAACTACATTTTGTACAGGAGTTAATAGTATTTTATATCCCTAGCTATGTCTAGAATAGTGCAGCATATCTGGCTAGCACTGTGCATGCCATCACAAAAAGTAATAAGTTTTGTTCATTACTACAAATAGTTAAGATACAAATTTATGTCACTAATGGTATAATACATTGGATTGCAACCCAAAACAACTGTAATGATTTGTAGCTCTCAACACAAAGCTGTGTTGAAGGGGAACAGTGACTGAAACAGCTGCACAGGGCATGTTCAGCAGCTGCTCCACCATTTGACTTCCTCAGAGGCAGGGCTGTACGACAGCTGGAGGGAGGATTTCCATCTTACTTTTCAGATCTTTATTTATCCGTACAATTTTTGCCCTCAAGATCTTACTTAAAACCATCCCCCATCCCTTCTCTTTGCTATTGCTGCATCTTCTGGCATCACCCTCTCTGTAAGTGAAAGTTCCTAACCAAGGGATCAATCCTTGGGGTATGACTGGCTTCTGGCAAGAAAAATCCTTGCACCAGCCAAACAGAGGGGAATCTGAGATGAGATTAGCCTTGGGTAATCTAGCCACCCTCTCTGTGAACTGAACTCCATATGAATTACATTTCAGAGACAAACTCATGCCTACAGCCCAACACATTCATTTGCCTATACAGAAACCTCCTTAAGCGGAAGGACTTTCTAAAAATTTTTCCATCTCTAAAATCATTTCCACACCATAGCAGCAATGGCAGTTAGCAGCAGCATTATCTATTTGCTCAAGTGTTTTCCTGCCAGTACTAATACATGTTTCTGTTTATCAATGTACTGATTACAGTATATTAGATCTCAGTCATGTGTGATTATTTCTCCGTATCACACATGCTGACTGAGCAGCTCCTCACGTCTCTTCACAGTAACCTCCCCTCTGCAGTGCTGCAGAATGAAAATGGCTGTGACTGCAGATCAATAGCATTTTATGTGCCTGCGAATGCATTAAGATAGATGCTTGCTGTGTAGATGGATTTTCATTTGCACTAAAATATCTTTATTACCTTCTGGCAATGGAAATGGCCCTGAAAGTAAGTGGAAGTTATGACAGAATTAGAACAGTGCTCTGACTTTTCTGATACATGATCTTTATTGTGCATTTCTATACTTTTTATTTTTGTAAAATGCTAATTCAGTTCTCCTGGGATGATGTTAAAGAAAGTACAGGCAGGGTAAGCTTATCTAACTGTGAATGCATTGCGCTGCATTTCTTCTGTACAAGATTAGGTGGTATTGATATGTTCATCAGTCATTTTTTTCACTTTTCTCCACCTTGCAGCTGGCAGAAATGACGTTCACAAGAAATTTATGTATTAAAGTTTCATACCTATTCATGGATTGGTTTACTCACCAAACATACTTGAATAGCTTTAGGTTTTCTTCAGGCAGGTATTTGTAGAAACTTGATATTGTACAATTTTCAGTAGAAATTGTTGCTCATTCAATGACTGATGACACTGGAAATGTTAATTTGCACCTTGCCAGTTAAAAAAAAAAAAGTAGCAATTTCCTGTTAAGTAAGCAAGTAAACTCAGTAGTCTGTATGATTTAAAGAGAAACTTGTCAAAAGCCTAAGTTTCAGCCTGATTGGCTTTTATGTCCAAAGTTTGTTTTTCATATATACAATATATAGGCTGTGTGGGCCTGTTCTTAGTATCTCGCAGATGTGGCTTCATCTCTGAATCCAGTGCTCTTTAAAACCACCTCCTCTCCTGTGCAATTTAACATCACTCCCACAAGTAGACAGTGGCTGCTGGGTATTCCATTCTAGCTAGTCTCCAAAGAACATAACTGTGACTCACCCAGTTAATAAATGCAAATAGCAGGTTCCTGTTTTTCATGAAATACTTAGGTAGTTTATAGTTTCATAACACTAACAGTAGCCATTTAGGAATGAAAGTTAATTTCATAATTAATTGCAATGGCAAGTGGCTTGTTTTGAATATGCAAATAAGAGCACATTGCATTTACTATAGCAATTTTACAGCAAAATGTAATGTTGCAGCTGTTATGGTGAATATAAATCAAAACTGATTTTTCTAATTATCTGTAAAAATTAATAGGTTTTAAATAAGAATTATAAATTAACAGTTATCAGTTCGTAGAAAAAAAATCAATTAAATTGCCATGAGATATAAAAATTAGCCAGAATTGGATATCATAATGGTTATAATCTCATAGAATGTTTAGTCAGTAAACTTTCACATGTCCATTTAATGATCTAGAATAGTATTTGCAACTCTAAGAAGAAAAATAAGCTTGGAAATGTTAATGTGAATAATGTGGATACTATCATAAAATAGTTAGGGCTCGAAAGGACCTTAAGATCATCTAGTTCCAACCCCACTGCCATGGGCAGGGGCACCTCCCACTAAACCATGTCACCCAAGGCTATGTCCAACGCGGCCTTGAACACCGCCAGTGACAGAACATTCACAACTTCCCTGGGCAACCCATTCCAGTGCCTCACCACCCTTACAG
>JASSUY010044271.1:0-11237 GCA_032466535.1 Forpus xanthops
GCCTCATAGTTGCTCCAGCTAATCTCCAGTTGAGAAGATTATCACTGTTCATTTTTTTTTTTTTTTTTTTTCATGTGAGAAGTAAGCTGTGGTATTTATAAATCCAACCATCTCTTAGGATAAATGTCCGACAAACTGAAACCTTTCCATTCACACCAGCCATGCAAACAGTGATGCCCTCTGGTATCTTCACCCTTTCATTGCTATTAGAATGACTCTAAGAAGATTATGTGGGCTTTTGTCTTCTGGCTTCCTTCAGGATAAATGAAGCTTCCTAAACTGTGTAGTTCCACATGATAGTCTTGTAACTAATTTCAGTGTGCATCATCCCTTACTGTTACCTCATAAGTATCTGGTGGACTCTCTGTCCTCTTTTCAACACACCATCAGCAGCGATAACTGTGTGCCCTCCTGGGGCATCTGAACTTTTCTGCAGCTGCTTCCTTCACGTAAAAAGAATATGAGTCAAATTATTAATAGGCTTTCATTATGTTCTGCCAGAAAAAAGGGACAATTTGCTGATCATCTGATGATCTGACACTTGTAGAGGGAAGTGAATATCCTTTAAAGTAAGGAATCATGCTATGTACAACATTAACATATAATATCAATATTCAATAATCATAGACTCATAGAATAGTTAGGGTTGGAAAGGACCTTAAGATCATCTAGTTCCAACTCCCCTGTCATGGGCAGGGACACCTCCCACTAAACAATAATACCCTAGGCTATCTCCAACCCGGCCTTGAACACTGCCAGTGATGGAGCATTCACAACTTCCCTGGGAAACCCATTCTAGTTCCTCACCAGCCTTACAGTAAACAATTTCTTCCTCAGATCCAACCCAAACTTCCCCTGTTTAAGTTTGAACCCGTTACCCCTTGTCCTCTCACTTACAGTCCCTCATGAAGTGTCCCTCTCCAGCGTCTCTATACGCCCCCTTCAGATACTGGAAGGCTTCTATAAGGTCTCCACACAGCCTTCTCTTCTCCAGTCTGAACAGCCCCAACTTTCTCATCCTATCTTCATAGGGGAGGTGCTTCAGTCCCCTGATCATCCTTGTGGCCCTCCTTTGGATTTGTTCCAATATGACTTCAGAAATGATATTCTTCACTGATATATGCATTCTTATAAAAATGTGAAGTAGTTTATTTGTAGTTTATTTAAATATAACATAAAGGAATTGTTAGGGAGATTAAGGCATCAAAAATTTATCTGCTGGAGGCATAAAAATACATACCGCTTCTAGCATCTTAAATACCACCTTGTTGATCTTTGGCTGATGAATACTTATGGCTGATTATTTATGGCTGATCAGGTACAGGGTACAGCTTGGCAAGTATACTAACCTTGTTTACCTGCAGCTGGACCTTCTGATCCCCTTTATCCTTCTATCTTCTCATGATTGCTCCTCCCCAATTCACCTACATTCGTCTCTTTCCCTCCCCCATTAAGCACCCCATTATAAATCCCACACAATCACAAAATACTCATTCCCCTGCACCCCATAACATACTACATCGACCTATACAGTGACCTGCTTTATCTGAAAGGTGTTCCAGAGACTTATTTTGGCGGGTGCCACCCTGGCCCATGGCTGAGGCTCTCCTGAGATGCCCTGACAGAGGCCTGGTCAGGGTGTCCTCAAAGTTGGTAGTTCAGGTACCCCTGCTAGCCACTGTCTCCCTGTGCTCCCTTCTGTATGTGCAGACACGCATTTTACCACATAACCTAACAGAAACATGTACATCTTGTGACAAAAGAGCATCATATCCCCTGAGTCAAACTATTAACACCTTAAATAAGATCACTCTGTCAAAGGGTCCTTCTGTTCAGTTCACACAAATGTCTCCAATACACGTAAGTGGTTCCCTGAATAGTCTTCAAAGGGGAGAAGAAGCATGATGATCACATCAAAAGGATAATTGTACTTTTATGTGTGTTAAAGGACACCTGGAAAATTCTTACAAATCCTTTATAAGGTACAAAGAAATAATCTTAGCAGGAGCATCTCAACATCTTTTTCAATTGAAGTACTTAAAAAATCTATTTGCTAATAAGATTCCTCTGAAAAAATAGGTGGAAACTAGTGGCATGCCTAACAAAAGACATACTATTCAAAACTCTAGTTAATGGTTACTTTATGTCAACCATCCTAAGCCAGAAATGAACACACAAACTTCAGCAATTTACAAAGCACAAGATATTACTCACCACATACTGGGAAAGCTCTGTCATTCAGTGTCATCACTCAGAAGAGTGCTGCCAGCTTCACTCTGGTTTTCCTTCTAATTGACAATTCCATTTCCAAACAGGACGAATGTCGATGCCTGTGTCTGATCAGATATGTTGGAATATTCTTTAATTAATAGTTTTCAAAATGAAGTCATTCTTCTAAGCAGGACTTAAAAATTCCTAGCTACAAATTACTTTATCATGTATCTGAGGTTTCTGCTTTGCTGCTGATAGGAATAGCTTTCTCCATCCCTGCAGTCCTATCCCATCTTGTGTCATTTTTTTGTTTCTGTAGAAGCTTCACAGGCCTCTGAGAAACCTCTTAATATGAAAAATTACACAATGTTAATCTGGATATAATCCTGAATTAGTTCATAAATAAAATATACAATCCAAGAGTTTCTTTTCCTCTCTTTGTAAAGATTTACATACACATATGCCAGCAGTTTGTGCAAACAATGAACAGTTAAGTTACAGCAGACCTGTCGTGGTTTAAGCTTCACGCAGTTCTGCTCACTCACTCCTCCCTCTTTCTTCCCCTAGTCCCCGGGAGGATGGGAAGGAGAATCGAAAGAATGCAACTCCCACAGGCTGAGATAAGAACAGTTTAGTAACTAAGGTATAACATAAACCACTACTGCTACCATCAATAATAATAATGACAAGGCAAATACAAGGAAAGAGTACAAGAGCTCACCAACTAATTTCCACCCAGCCAGACCAAGCAGTGCACCTCCATCACCATTCCAGGTCTCTCTCCCTCTGTTTTACATCCTGGGCATGGCATGCTGTGGTACGGAATACCTCTTTGGCCAGCCTGGGTCAGGTGCCCTGTCTCTGCTTCCTCCTGGCTCCCCTCCTCCTTGACACAGCATGAAACTCAGAAAGCCCTTGGTCAGACAAAAACATTGCCAAGCAGTAACTGAAAACACTGGTGTTATCAGCGCTCTTTCCAGGCTGAAAGTCAAAAACACAGTGCTGCACCAGCTACTAAGGCGGAGGAAAATGACTGCTGCTGAACCCATGACAAGACCAGTTTCTCATTGCTACCAACCCCTTTCATACATTCATTTCTGAAACAAAGCCCATGAACAAAAGCTAGCCTATTTTTTTTTTATGTCACTACACTGGATGACATGAGCTAGAAAGGCAAACAACAAGCAGCATCACTAACAACATAGCACCTGGCATTGAACAATATGCTCCATTTTCAGCAGAGCTCAAAGGGATAACCAGCATACAGCTGTGAGGATGGAAGAAGTCATGGAACTTGGAAGAAGTTAGTGGAAAATGGTGTAATGATTAACTTGCAACTGTAGCTAAGTGAATTCTGACTATGTCCCCATTCCAGAATCTGGTGAGAATACTGTTGTTCTTGCTATTTAGAATCATAGAATCATAGGATGGTGAGGGTTGGAAAGGATCTTAAGATCACCAAGTTCCAACTCCCCTGCCATGGGCAAGGGTGCCTCACACTAGACCATGTCGCCCAAGGCTGTGTCCAGACTGGCCTCAAGCACTGCCAGGAATGGAGCATTCACAACTTCTTTGAGCAACATTACCTCTTCTCTGTCTCTCTGAGGAGGGGAGTGATAGAGCAGGTTTGGTGAGCACCTGGTGTCCAGCCAGGGTCAAAACACCACAATGACCTTCAAGTAAAGTATTAAAAGCCAGGTGAACAAGATGACTGTAAAGAATTATAGTTCATTTGAGTGACAGCATCTCCAATACACCAACTTCTGCTAGCACTGAAGTTGCAGCCATGCACAGTATGACTCCTTTGTAATCATGGGCAATAGAGGTTCTGGATGTTTTCTGTAGAAGTGGCATTATTCTCACATAATAACACTGATTTAAAATTCTTCTCCCAGCATTGCTAACAGTGGCATCTGCAGAGAATAGTTTATTTTTGAATGCTTGATACTCTCATCGCAGCAGAGATAAACAGTGAGTCAAGGATGTCTGTGAAGTTCGTCTTACAACTTCAACAGAGGCTGAATTCATTGAATTATTTGGAAAAAATTAAATAACTTTTCTATTGTCAAAGTAAAACCAAGGTCATTCTAATTACTAGTCCATTTCTTTTCTGAAGATGAAGTATACTTCAATTGACTATAAAATTCATGGTTCACATATTAAGATCAGTTTTTGTCAAAAAGAAACAATCGAGTAACCCATAAATTGTAATGCATTTGCAGATAATAATTCAAGTAATAATACAGTTACCGTAACCTAGGATTAAGTCTTAGAGTACCCATTGTTCTCTGTGTGAAAACCCCTAGTTTAACTCTGAATGTAGTACTGCTTGCTTAAGAAACACATAAGTGAGAAATACAGTAGAGTTCCCTCATGTAAATTTGCATGACATTTCACTAATTTAAAGTCATATACATTTCTTGCTTCCCAGATCTTACAATTTTGGACCTACTTCACAGAAACCTTCATCTAAAATTCAAGTTAAAACTCCCATGGCTATGCCAGAAGAATTTTAAGCAAAAGACAGAGAGGATATTTTACACTTTTTCATTGCATCTGCAAGAGGTATAACAGTCAAACAAAGAACAAGACATGAATGTAAAGAAAAATCAAAAAGGTACAAAAATGTAAATTTTCAACATTTTATAATCTGAGGAAACAAACATTACCCAGTAAATGTGGAGTTTTGGTTTGCTTTGCTTTTTCTAGCTAGTAGAAGACCTCAGGCTTTGTATTGACCTGACACAGCAGATGCAGAACTTGTCTAGGCTTGTCTCAGCCTGAATTGGTTTTAGCTCACCTTAACAGTTGTCTAGTGGTCAAGTGACTATGTCATGATGTGTTTTATCTTTAGCTTGGTGAATATCACATCTGGTAGGGGTCTGACAAATTCAGGTAGTCAGTTTGCACAAAATGATAGTAATTTCTGTCAACTGAGGCTGGGGAGGCTGTTGGGCAACTCAGAGACTTAAACTGGGAGCCATTGAGAAGGCAGATTGTGTTAAGAAAATGTATAAACACATTCAGGTTACAAGATGGGAGGAAGAAAGCAGGAAAATTATGCTCCTTCTGGCAAAAAGAACCCTCCCAAGAGGAATATTATCATGAGGGAAGGCCTCATGTTGCTGACAACTTGTAAGTCCCTCCTGCATTCTCCTTGACAGGGACAAATAGATCCCTTAGGATATAAAGGAACATTTTAAAGGTGACCATAATACAAAAGAAAAGGGTAGATACTAGGAAGGCTTTTGCTGTATTATAAAAGAGAGACTTTTCTCAAGGAAACAACTTGGATTGTTAAACTTAAAAAAATTGATTGGACTGAAAGTCAATTCTTATCGTATATATAGTGGGTTCTCTTTTGCCAATAAACAAGATGTTGAGTACAACATAGACAAAGCTATGAAGCCTGTGATCTTATGAGATCCATGGGTAACATGACCTTGCAAAGCCAAGTTATTCCTTGCCAAGGTTAGTTTTGTAAAATTCATCCTGAATGTCTATTAAAAAAAAAAAACAAACAGTTATTAAGTATCACTCTATTGCTGTTTATCTGCTAGAAAACATCCAAATTATACTGTTTTTTTTGTCTATAGACAGAAGTATACATATTGCCTCAGTATTGCCTCTGTCTCTCTTCTATAATGTCCTGGGTTTAGCAGTAGCAGCCATTTTTCTCCTTCTTAGTAGCTGATGCAGTGCTTTGTTTTCTTTCAGCCTGGGAACAGCACCGGTAACACTGATGTTTTTAGTTGCTGCCCAGTAATGTTTAGTCTGACCAACAACTTTCTGAGTTTCATGTTCTGTCAGGGAGGAGGGGAAGCTGGGAGGAAACAGAGATAGGACACTTGACCCAAGCTGACCAAAGAGGTATTCCACACCACAGCATGTCATGCCCAGTATATAAACTGGGGACAGTTACCTGGAAGGGCTAGATCACTGGCTGGGTCAGGCTGGGTATCGGTCCCGCAGGTAGTGAGCAGCTGTATTCTCTTCCCTTGTTATTTCCCTTATCATTATTATTGTTGGTGGTAGCAGTAGTGGTTTGTATTATACCTTAGTTTCTAGACTGTTTTTATCTCAAACCATGTGAGTTACATTCTTTTGGTTCTCCTCCCCACCCCTTCAGGAGCTGGGGGAGGAAGGGGAGGAGTGAACTTAAACCACAACAGTTCTTTTTGGCACCCAACATGGGGCACAAAGGGTTGAGATAATGACAGATCTGACCAGAGTGTGTCTAATCATATTTGTGATAAGCATTAATTGTATCAGATTAATAGTCACTCATCACAATGCTGATTAATTGGCTCTCAAAGTTGTTGCTTTTGATCTCAGAGTTCCAGCATGTGATACGTTACTTACAGCCAGTATTTTCTATCTTAGTGTTTATCAGATGGAGGGCTTGGGCTAAGGTTCTTGTTTCATTGCACTTTATGGTAATGACTTGTAATACAGGTGGGCTCCAGCAGCAGGGTGGGATGGATGTGGCTGTGGACTTGCACCTGGCTGTCCCACTGATCTTCACCGTTCTGGCCCTTGTCCTCACCTCCATCTTTGAGAAGATGTGAGGAGCCAAGGGGGAGCGGTCCCAGGAGGCACCGGCAGGCAAACCAGCCCAGGAGAGTGGACCCGGGAACCAGGAGGCCAGGAGGGAGTAGCTTCTGGTGGAGGAGATTGGGGTGGTCAAGGAGGGGAAGGAGGCAGCTGCCAAATAGCGAGAGGAGGCAGCGAAGGAGCTGAGCCCCATGGCAGAGCCCAGCCCTGTGGTGGCTGAGAGCATTCCCCAGCAGCTACCTGCCAAGGCCCTCAAGCCTGAGCCCCAGGAGGTTGCAGGAGGCCATGCAGTACTAAGCAGAGATAGGATGCTTGAACCAAGCTGACCAAAGAGGTATTCCATTTCACAGCATGTCATGCCCACTATATAAACTGGGAGCTGTCACCCAGAAAGCTTATTTCACGGCTGGGTCAGGCTAGTTATCAGTCATCAGGTGGTGAGCAGCTCTATTCTCTTCCCTTGTTGTTTCCCTTGTCATTATTATTATTGGTGGTAGCAGCAGCAGTTTGTGTTATACCTTAGTTACTGGACTGTTCTTATCTCAGCCCTTGGGAGTTACATTCTTCTGATTCTTCTCCCCATCTCTCCAGGAGTTGGGGGAAGAAGGGGGAGGGAGTGAGCGAGCATGCTACATGGCTAAGCTTAAACTACAATAAGTGGTAAGAAACAGCCTTCATTTGGTCAGGCTGGAAACTTGCTTTATATGAAAACCGCATGTTTTAAGACGCTAGGAAGGAAAGGTAGAATTGTAGTATTTGTTAAGTGACAGCTTTGATTGAAAAGTTTGTAATGGAATTCCCCCCTATCTTAAGGAAAGCCATATGCCAACGACTAGCCCTTACTCTGCATTAAATTTTGTGCTCAGAAAGAATATAAAACCTTTCCTTAAATGTGAAGAGTACTGGAAGAATTTGTGAGGATCTGCTTTCTTTTTTAATTGCATTCAACTTTGTGTGACAAATCTGTACATTAGAAATACAACTGTATTTATAAAACACACCCATTTGATTTGAGAATACAGTTGCAATATTATGTTAAAAAGACTGAAATCCTGAGATATCTAACACCAAGTTATTGGAGCTTAATTACTTACTTACTCTTTATTAGTCCACTATGAAGATTTTTAATAACATGATGACTAGATAGAAGTAGTAAAAATTCAGGTTTTCCACTTTAGACCAGTCGAATGCTTTCAGTATTCTAGAAACATTCTAACCAGTTCCACATGACTGTCTACCAAACCCCTAAACTACCTATGTTTCTTTCTTTTTAGTGAGGGCTGAGTATGTTACCGTTTTCCTGAAGGCATCTTTTTTGAGCAATTGGAAAACTACAAATACAAAAACAGGCATGTGTACCTCAGAGCTTGACTTTTTTTTTTTTTTTAATATGAGCAGAATACTTGCTAGAATTGCATAGGTGAAAGCAGTTCAGTGATCTGTGAACATAGCGCTGTTACATGCTTCGCAAGGCAGAGCTCAAGATAAGACACCTGAGAAACCAGAAGTCAGACACAATTCATCGGAATACTAAGTTACCCAGTTGGAGGCTTCTTAAGAGTCCAGATGCATTTGCATACACTTATTTGTATCCAACACTTAAGTGAGCATTTTTATCTTAAAATCTCTTTTTTTTTGTCTTAGAATTCTCACATTGCTCATTATTCAGTCATAGAATAATAGAAGAGTTTGCGTTGGAAAGGACCTTAATACTATCTAGCTGCAACCTCACTGCCATGGGCAGTGACACCTTGCACTATAGACCATGCCACCTGAAGCCCTGTCCAACCTGGCCTTCAACACTGCCAGGAATGCACAGCCGTCTTTAGCATCATTTTACCACGGTTCTTTCCAACTAGAAACACCATTGATCGGGGACACACAAGACTGTGGAAAACCACGTAAGGCATCGGTGTGCAGACACGATCTGGGAAGCAGTGGGTGCGCAAGGACGACCGAGCCGGTGAAGAGCACAGGACTGAGAACCGCGGAAACCCATTCACGCGAAAGCCCTAGGGCCTAACACGGCAGCCCTGAGGATGTATTTGATCATACAGCAAACACCCGGGTAGGAAGGCATCGCAGCCGCAGTACAGTCTCTGCCTCCACAGAAAAGGCCGCGAGACAGGAGGAAGATGGAGAGTGGCCTGCATCCGACGTAGGCTTGCGCTCGGAATCGGCCTTCCGAGCTGCGGCGTACCCAGACAACAAGGTAGGGGCAGCGAGACGGCCTAGGTACAATGACGGGCTCAGCCCCGCCTTACCTAGCCCCGCCTGCTCACTTTACGGCACTGTCGCGCCGGGCCGGCTCTTCGCGGCAGCGGAACCGGTTGGCCGGAAGGCAGGTATGCGGCGGGCTCAGAGGGTTGGGGTCGGGCTCGGCTGGTGCGGGTGGTGCGTTGGCGGCTGGCGGTAGCCTGGGGGCTGGCTACAGCTCGCCGCGCTTCGGCAGACTGGAGGAACGTTGTTTTACGCCGTGGTTGGTGTAGAGCCCCGGTCTGGCCCCCTCGGTGAGGAGTGGGACCACCCGGCCTGGCTATGCCCTGGCGGCAGTGCGCGGGTCTTTGCCCGGCGCCCCCGAGGGAGAGAGGGTGGGCTAGAGGAGGAGGAGGGCAGCACTGCCGGCTGAGGCTGGCTGTTTTGTGCCAGTGAGACCGCTGTCCGTGGCTAGAACTTAACACCTCCTGGCGGGGCCCCGCGACGGGAGTCTGCAGGGCGAGTGATACGAGTTCACTAATAAAGGCCGGGTCCCGTTCTCCTCTCGGTGTGCTTATTGAAGCGGGGGTAGCAGGACTGTTGTCAGATGGGGAAAGACACGGGTGTTGAACGGGCCTGAGTACTTTCAGTTCTTACTACTTGTACTAATAAATGTAGAAAACTAGAAATGAAGAGTGCAAAACAGCCACGTGGCCGTGGGGAGTGTTTTCCTCTTTCAAGTACTACTTCCTTCATTTTGGTTGGTAATGGTGGACTGACAGCTTTGTAGAGTTGATGAAGTGCATGACAATTTCTAGCATCCTAAGGCTTACTCTTCAGGTGCTTCAGGAGAGTATGTCATGTTTGAATTCAAACAATGCCTTTTTAAAAAAGTTTTTATGAGTTCTGGACTTATAATTTGTTGTTGGTTTTAATATGCTAACATTTATGTAGATTGTTTCCAGTTTTCAGGCTTTTTAAAGAATTTACTCTGTAATAGTACTATTGAAATGGGACTGGTAATTTTCACTTTTGCAGAGAAGGATCTAGTAGTCAAGCTTTGTTATCTTCTTGAGAATGGATTCGACTTTAGTCAATGAGTACAATAAAATACTAGCATTTCCAGAGAAGACGTAACAAGGCTTATGTCCACATGGTAGGTTGCAGAAATAAATTTTTAGGAGGAAGAAACCATCAGTTGAGTTGCAAGCTGGCTTTCTTCTGAAGACAGTGTTAATTATATTAGTGAGATGCTGAGTCTAACTAAACACACGCTGTTTTTCAACAAGCACCGCAATAAAATAATTTTGTTTGGATCTGACATGCTTCTGGCCATGCCAGTGTAAATTTGCATCATCCTGGAAATAGGTGTGTAGGTATTTGGAGGACCTCTCTTCCCTTTTATATGGGAACACTGACTAACTCCCAGCTAGGGCCTTTAAACATTGTGTAAGTTGGTTTAAATATTAGAGCTGCTCAGTTTTCTCTAAAAGCTTCCTTGACCTGTGGAAGAAGTGAGATCACTAGTTTCATTGAATCAGAGAGAAGATAAGAAATTGTCAAATGGCAGAATTTTGTTCTGGCAGTTCTATGTTTATGGAGCTTTCTTGGGAGCTAAACCTGAGGTAGGCTGTCTGGTTTTAAAATTACAAGGAGCACACATTGCTTTTTTGGTGCCTTTACTTTCTTGTTCCTTCCTTTCTGCAGCTGACACGTATGTAGTTGAAATACACCAGTGTGTTTCTCCTCCTAGTGACCTGTCTAACCTGAGTTATATCTTTCCTAGTCAGTAATTTCTTCTAAATTGGTGGTCATTTTTCTTATTCTTCGCTGCATCCTTCTAGAGACAGGGTGCACAACCAAGTCAACAGTACTCTAATGGAGTCTTTTAATACTGACTAGTGGAGGAACAACTTAATATATTTTAAGGCCTCAGTCTTGTCTTTAAATATTAATGGTTCCTGTCTTTCCATATTTTCAGCATGACAAATTACATGATCATTGACACTTGCTGTAGTCTGTAGATGCGTTTCTGCAAACTGCAACTAATAGTTTATTTCTTGCCATCCTGTTTTTGCCATTCTTACTCTTGCTTTAATGTAGAGTGTTTTCTGTTCATGTTGGATATGGTTCTGTCGTAGGTTCAGCAGCAGCAGTCGTTTTTCTTTAAGTAGCAGCTGGTGCAGCACTGTGTTTTGGATTTTCGGCTTGGGAACAGTGCTGATAACACTAGTGTTTGTAGTTATGGCTTAGAATGTTTAGGCTGGCCAAGGACT
>JASSUY010044278.1:0-10157 GCA_032466535.1 Forpus xanthops
CTTAAACAGGGGAAGTTTAGATTGGATATAAGGAAGAAATTCTTTCCTGTAAGGGTGGTGAGGCACTGGAATGGGTTTCCCAAGGAAGCTGTGAATGCTCCATCGCTGGTGGTGTTCAAGGCCACGCTGGACATAGCCTTGGGTGACATGGTTTAGTGTGAGGTGTCCCTGCACATGGCAGGGGGGTTGGAACTGGATGATCTTAAGGTCCTTTCCAACCCTAACTATTCTATGACTCTATGATTTACAAGACAAAGAGGAACAGATATTCTGCAGTCAGTAACTACACTAATCAATAGCCTTACATTTATAACAAGCTTCTGAAAAATTTTCAGGTATCACTGCAGTGTCTTCATCTTTCTACCTGACTATTTTGTAATTCCTGCTTTTTCTGTCACACTTTTCCCCAGAAAATACAAACCAGTGACGTAAAAAAAGAGAATTTTGTATATATATAAAAATACATATCCCATAGAAAAATGGGATTGGAATAAACCTCCAAGCATCATCTAGTGCATCCATATGCCTTGAGGCAAGCTAAATATCTTTACAGCCTTGAAAGGCGTTTGTATCAAGTCCTCCTGACAACGTCCAGCTGTGCTGGCTGGCACCTCCTCATGCAATCCATTCCAATGGCCACAGATACCCACTGGTCTTGCACCATGGACTTCTGCCAGTTTATCATGTCTCCCTGACCACACCATTCTACATATGTCAACAATGAGCTGCACCACATTGTTACACTTTCTCCAGCACATCCAGTTTTTATTCGTGTACTCTAAAAGAGCTGTGTCCTTCCCCATTTTGCACTGCAAGTATATTTAATAAACATGCATTCTCATCCATCAACCCCATAATGGAAGCACTGAACGGAATCCAAGATTATTCTCCCCCCCCCCCCCCTTTTGAACTAACTCTGGTCTGCTCTCATGGCCCAAATACCCATATACAACTGAAATACACTGTATGTGCTCCAGAAACACGTTTTAGGTTTAGTCTCATCAGGAAGAATTCCAGCTTGTCTGTTTTGAGACTATTCCTCCTTGCAAACAAAAGTACAAGAGGTAGGAAGGGAAAGGAGAACTGTCTCAGAAGTGCCCAGAATTATTAATCACAATTGCATTTGAAGATGCTTTATTTCTGTATTTTAACCTGTTGCCTTAACACTTCACAACTAGTAATAACTGTGTCTGTGCTCAGCTGATCTGTAACAAAGAGAATGACACCAAACCAGCATAAACTCACTCCTCTCAACATCATCTGTTGGTGGCTTTCCCTGTGTCTTGACAACCAGGCAAACACTGTCCTGATCTTATCTGTACTACTAAAGAAATCTTACTGAAGATAACAGGGGAAGTATCTACATGAAGAAGGCCAAAACTGATTACTTCCTATTCATGACATCTCTTACTAGTTGCACCTTTTTCTGTAGACTTAACTTGCATTATATATACCATACTAAAACAATCGATTCTATGAATTTAAAGCAAACAAGTTGTTGGAAAGGAAGGGATGACTTGATGAGAAGGGAGATGTTTATTAGTCTTCAATAACAAATTACCTCAGTCATCAGGATCAATCCTCTATTGAACACAACAAGAAGTCTGTCTTCATCAGATTCTAATAATATTCTGAAGGCACTAGGAAAAAAATCCAAACATTGAGAACACTGAAAATTGCAAGTCATCTTGTCATAATTCAGGATTCATTTTAAAATGCCTCTCATGTCAACTTCCCATTAGCCAAAGTAATTTATGAACAACCTTTACAGAAATACTTCCCAAATAATGTCTGCAAAAATGCTAAAAATGAAGGAAAATAAAACACTTCAAAAGATGGAAGATTATGCTTGTGAAATGATCTGCTTAACTAGCTTCAGATAAGCATATATTTGGACTTTCAAATGTATAAAAAAGTTTCTGACAGATTATTTGATGCTGTAAGCAGAACAGAAAATAAAGGATTATGCTACTGAATAGTTCCTCTCACTTCTTCCAGAGCATTTGGGAACACCTGGTTGTGCTCTATAACAGACTATAATCCCTTCAGGTAACACAGGCCCATTGTCCTTTTCATAATCATTTCAATACCTCAACAGCTGCACTTAAAACCCCAATTTTGATCCATTTACAGTCATACTGAAAATATCCAAACACCACTTTCAGATGTACAACTAAGGCTAGAAATGAAACCCTGCCCCAGAAGCACAACTCATAAAAAACACTTCTGCCTCCAAATAACAAATGTCAATGACAGCAGCTCAAATTACTGCTTTGCCCATCTAGACTGAACATGGTAGGCTGAGAATGGAATTTCAGCTTAAATGCTGAAGTAGGACATTGACTGATTTGGTTTTAGGTTCTACCCAAGGGCCACATTATTGTGTTTCTTTTTGACTCCAACAATATACACATTGGTTTACATCTTTTGTGGTAAAATATTTGCTTAGTTTCTGAATTTTCAACTGATGAAATATTATCAAATAAATTATATTCACAAACAATGGATTTGGGGAAAAAAAAAAAACAACCTATAATTGTAACATTCTGTTTGCTTTCTTTTGAATAAAAGCATCCCCCAAACTTTTTCCAAACGAATAGATATATTTCCCAAAATACCAGCACCAGCTTCTATGGCACTCTGCATTGGGTAAAATACAGTTCTTACTGAAACAGAACTGATACCTTCAGTACAAGTTCACCTTGACCGTACCTTATTAAAGTTGTCCAACAAGACCGTCCGTCCAAGCAGCGCAGGTAACAGCTTATGGTTGTTTTCTTAAATTGCTTGATGTCTTCTATCTCCTCTTCTCTCATGTCTGGTCTCTGAGCTACAAACAGCTGCATGAGGTTAAACAGCTCTTCTACTGCCTGAAACACACAAAACATTAGGTTAGAGTAGCCTCTCTCGATGTGTTATGGTTTATATCTCTCACCTTATGTACTGTTTATTACTTCTGCTGAGGAGCATGCAGAACTAAGCATGGAGAAGGAAATTTAGGTGGGAACACATTCTTAAGCATTACAACAAAGTTCTAAAATCAGCAGACAACATTTTAACCTGAGATAATTAAAACTAACTGGTTCTTACAGGCTAAAATCGTGACATGGATATTTCTCACCTATCTCAATCGTAGTCTGCTTACTGTGTGGATTAGGACAGAGATATTAGAGATAACCCTTTTGAACCTGAAATGGATGTTTTGAGGCTTCTTAACAGCACAGCCCATTGCCACACATACATATAATGGCACCTGAAATCCTGATCCGTGCGACCGAACTTCCCAGATTTCCTCAAAGAATGCAAGGGGGCACCTACGTCATTCTCTGATGATGACAACACTACATTCTAAGTAACAAAATTCAGAAGGTTGCTTATGCTAAAACTTGCTGAAGCCCCATATGCATGGGAAACACTAAAGACCAGAGGAGTAACTAAAGGCCCCTTCTAGACAATCTGACCCTTCTAAGAGGAGATGCAAAGCAATGAAAGCAGCATGACTGTCAGAGAGTAACTTCACTCTGTGAGCTGAGTAAGAGCAAAGTTCATCATAGAATCCCACACTGGTTTGGGCTGGAAGGAACCTTAAAGCTCCTCCAGTTCTAACTCCCTGCCACGGGCAGGGACACCTTCCACTAGAGCAGGATGCTCCAAACCATGCCCAATGTGGCCTTGAGCACTGCCAGGGATGGGGCAACCACAGCTTCTCTGGGCACCTTGCTCCTCCTCCTCTCCACAGTGAAGTAAACCTTTGCATTGTTTCTGTTCTTGCACACCCGTAAAGGACCCCAAGGCAATGTTTGCTGAGTAATCACTCAAAGCCACATACTTTGTCTCTTAAATACTTTGTAAGCCTATTTTATCACCATTACATATGGACCATTTTAACTGGCATCTCCTCTCTACTGTAAGTGCCATAATATTGCAGAGACAGTGCAATTCCTGGTGTACCGATGTTCTGCAAACACTGCACAGGAGTGTGCCCAAGGTGAAACCCAGGACATCCTCTATTTGCATCCCATAAGCTCAATACTAGTGCTATTCCACAAGCTGAAAGCCAAGAAGAGACTCACTGGGAATTCCTCCAGCTTAGCATGTTAGAATGCAACACATTCCTTTCTTGAGATCACATTAAAGGTACATTTTGATATCCATCTACTTACCCCTGGGTACTGACTGGCATGCGGCGTGAGGTTCTTGAAGGCCCACTGGATATTCTGGTGCGAAGCCAGCTGCCTCGTGAACGCAGGGGACTGCTCGCAGCAGAGGCGCAGGATGCCGTAGTAGGCAGGCAGCATCCCACGGTTGAAGAGCACCACATCCTGATCATCATGATCTGCAAGGATGTAATTGAAGGCAATGTTCTTTGTCACCACGGGGTTCTGTACAATAAGGCGGACGTTCTCCGGACAGTCGACACACACGTTGTACCAAAAAGACAGCAAAGCCTGTTTGTTGTGGTTGGTGGCTATAGCCGGCTCAGAAAGTTTAGGCTGGAAAAGGTTCCATAAGTCCATGAAGTAAGTAGAAAACATGAGTTTCTCAGTTTTGGAGATCAAACAGTATGTCATGAAACTGAAGTAGGGCACAAGTTTTGTGGTGCCATGAACAGCAGCATCAACATATAGCTTAGCTCTTGAAAGAAGGCCAAGGAGCACATTGTAGACTTGATGAAGAACTACTGTAGTATCTGGGCTGAGGGGCAGGTCGCGGGTAGGGATGTGCAAAGAGCGGGTCGATCGGAACATCTGACGGAAGGAATTGCTTGGAATAAGCGACACCAAGAGATAGGCTGCAGCTTCAAATGAAAACAAATTTGTTACACCTTTGAAAGTGACACACATGCTTAACAGCCATTTAAATGCAAGTTACATCATATGTTTCATCCACAGATTTCAAAGCATTTTACAGAATCTGGTAACACTACATTCACACTAGAGCTGAAATAAAAATAACCAGAGTAGATAAGACTAGCATAAAACATGTTGAAGTGGTGCTGAGAGTTGCTTTAGGGCCTCTTTCCCCATGCTCCTGCCTGCTGCTTGGCTCTAACTGCTCTAAAACAGTGTATCCAACAGAGAAATGCAAACTCAGTTTTCAATGACTGAACTGTCCACTGCTTGATCAAGACCTCATTACTTCTTCAGAGGTATTTATAATCAGTCTGTTGTAAAGCTGTACCTCCAGTCTCCCTCAATCACAGAAAACCTATCAAAGTTCCATGTGGCCTGTTACTGTGGCATCAGGAAAGGCTGAGAATGGGATCTGGCAACCTGACAGCGTGACTCCTGGCAGAACAAACTACAGTCAGAACACCCTGGAGCTGGGGAGAACAGGCTGCTTCTCCTTGACCTCAAAGGAGGTCAAGGAGGTTCAAAGGCCTCACCTGACAATGACTCTGAGAGAGGTGAAAGATGAACATGAATTAGATATAAGGAAGAAGCTCTTTACTGTATGGGTGGTGAGGCACCTAACAGGTTGCCCAAGGAAGCTGTGAAAGCTCCATCCCTGGCAGTGTTCAAGGCCAGGCTGGATGAAATCTTGAGTGACATGTTTCAGTGTGTGGTGTTCCTGCCCATGACAGGGGGGGTGGAACTGTGTGATCTAAGGATCCTTTCCAACCCTAACTACTCTATGATTCTATGAATTAGTCCTATCTATAGCACACCTCTGTGAGGGATACTACGGAGAAACTCTTGGCTCTTTTTCTACTTTGGGTTTTCCTGGATCTTGCAGGTTAACCACATCAGATAAAGAACCTTCTAATGTATCATTCAAGTTATAAAACCAAAACCTAGTCTTCATCAGCACAAGGTACCATGTCTTGATGAAGCATGTACTGATCATAAAAATACAGCAATTCTAAGGCAGTTGGAAATTGAAGTAAAGACAAGCACGAGGGTATGGACTTCATTTGACAGGAATGCCCCATGCATAGTAACATGCACAAGAACAATATTCCTCTATTTAAATTAACTTACAAGTTCTGACTCTAGGATAGTTGTGTGCCAGAAGGAAACGTTCCACCCAGTTTTCCATGTTTTGCAGCACCCAGCTGTGAGCTAGCTTGTTTCGAGGTGTTTGCACAGCCAGCCAATCCAGGCACTGAGAAGGGTTGTATTCAATGACCTGAAAGAGGAGTGGAAAAAACAAAAAGAACACATTCACCTTGATACTATGAACTGATTGCATGTATATAACATACCTCCCCCAACCCTAGAAATAACTGCTGAGACTTCCAAAATATATTTCCAAAACACTTAAGGCTATCAAAGCACTGTCAAGAATGAGGTGGCTCTGGCAGGCAAAGGAAACCCTTAGCAAACTTCCCTGGTTTGGGCTTCTGAATCTTTTCTGAATCAAAGTTCAGAGCTTTTGAAAGTCAGTCCACAATTAGTCACCAAATCGGTTCTGCATGGGAATCCTTTCTGCATCCTAAGAGAAGAGAAGGTTCAGTGGACACCTTATAACAAGACTTCCAATATCTAAAGAAATTTGGAGAAGGGCTTTTTACAAGGGCCCTTAGTGACAGGACAAAGGGGAATGCCTTTAACTGACATCAGGAAGAAGTTCTTTCCTGTGAGGGTGCTGAGGCACTGGCACAGGATGCCCAGAGAAGTTGTGGCTGCCCCATCCCTTGCAGTATTCTAGGCCAGGTTGGATGGGGCTTGGAGCAACCCTCTCTAGAGGAAGGTGTCCCTGCCCATGGCAGGGTATTGGAACTGGATGACCTTTAAGGTCCCTTCCAACCCAAACCATGCAGTGATTCTATGTTTTGAAATATTTCAGAGCTGAAATGCTAAGCACTTGCAAAACTGAATAATTGTCTTCAGAAAGAAATAAAGCTTTCTGTATTTTAAACAACACAAAACCTTAACATCGAATCAGTATTTTCATATGAGTTCTATCAAAAGAACACAAACGGTATGGAAATATGTGCATGTAGCTTCATGCTGAGGGGAATCACTATGTTTTTTATGAAAAGACAATTTCAAGAAATAAGTTCTTCTGGTGCATTTCATAGGTAATGACAAGCCCAATGTCATAAGCACAATGGAGGGCTATTGTGCAGTTATCAAAGCCATACAAATAACAAGGCCAAACAGAGCTTCCTTGCCTTTCTGGCTCTGTGTAGATGAAAATTGGCTGACATCAGGCTAATAAATGTAGTTCTTGCATGTTCTAGTGTTAAAAAACTCTTCTTTTTACCTTGCAACCCAGGTGCCCAGACAAGGAAAAAGGAACTGTCTACTTAAGAAACCACAGGCAGTAACAGGGTTGCTGAAGCTGTTCCCAACTACTCCAATCCACCTGAAGAGTATGAGCAGCTGAAATGACCAAACCTCTGCTTATAAAATATGAATGACAGTTTAAAAATATGCACACTAAGAACAATCTCCTCTTTTTTTTTTTCCAGAAATGACAAATGGATCTGTCGAGTTTCCTTTGCAATAGCCGGAGGATATCTCCAAGAAGGAGATTGTCATTGCTCACTGTCTTCACAGCTCAAGCACTTTTTAATGCATTCCAGAAGCTGGAGTGGCTGCAAAGTAGGTTCTACATCCCAAGCGTGTCTCTGCATGAACTACTGAGCCTCTCGTCCCTGCATGCACAATTGGTATCTCTAGACCTATGTCAACAAGGGAAGGATAAAGATGCTGGCAACACCTGAGACTGAACCCATGATTTCTACTGCTGAAAGTGTGACTTCCCAGCAGAAACCTGTCACTGACTCGCATCCTCTGTAAGTTCAATTTGTGTAGTAAGAATAAAGAGAGAAACAAAAAGCGATGACTTGACCAATTACATATGTAAACTTTGTGGCTAACAGAAGCATAAAGCATGGGTACTCATTTCACACCACAGCTTCTGTAGTGTCATAGGAAGTTTAATTACTAAAACTCTCTTGGAAAACAAGAGACATTCATAATCCACCACTTCCCTGTACACAGAAAGCAGCTAGATCTAATTCTTGACCTTGAGATCCACTGTTTGAACTCTCTTTACCTGAGGTACAGCAGTTACAGTTAATATATATTATAATCAGACATCTAGCAAACGCTTTGGTATGTGCTTTCCCAGATTACCTAGTGGTTCCTATCCTTAACTGCTCCTAACCAGGAATAAAATACTCTTGAATGTTTTATCCTGAAGTGCTTGAGTGGGTAAGACAGGTTAGTGTCTTACCAGAGGGCTCAGTACTGCACAGTAATAACCTGCTATAAGCTCCAGTCCCACTTTATGGAGAGTATTAAAGGCAGTGAGTGTTCAGCAGCTTGTGCTCAGTAGTCTTCAGGCTGGACATGCTGTGCTCAGGCAGTGATAGACAGTAAATTTGTACTGGGAACTTAAAGAGCAGCTACCTGAAGTGAAAGCTTAACTCCTGATCTATTGCTCAGAGCAAGGAATTCCTCTGACAACTTGGTTAAAAAGTCTCTTACTAGCTTCTGAAATGGGAGCAAGAATGATCCCACACCATAGCAATTATCCACTACATTCAATTTAGCACTACTTGAGGGGTGAAAAATGTTGATGAGCATTTTACAGAGAACAAAAAATGTCAAAGCAACACTCAAAGAACCAGCATACAACAGACAACCACTCCCTCACCCCCCCAAAACGCTTTACTGTCCTTGCAAAAGAACAACTGAGAAAAATCAGTGGAATTTGCCTAGAAGAAGCATTTTAGACCCTGTTTATGCATCCAATAATTCTTCATTAAACTGCAATTTAGAGTTAAACTGAAATACCAGTTAACCCAAACACTGTTAAAATAAAAGTTACACCAGAACTTCTACATGTCTATTAGCTGTTGCTCTTTATTTGGAAGAGAATAAAATTAGGAATTGATGCAGCAATAACAAGGAAATGTAAAACTTTTTCATAGACATAAAAGAAACAAGAGAAAACCAATTTGGCTTCTGTTTTCTTTTACATGTTGTACCTCCCATATCCTCTGCAGAATGTAAGAAGCAAAGGGTGGCATTCCTGGTGGTCCACCGGCAAATTCCATGAGCATGGTCAGCAATTTGAAGAAAGGATTGGCTGCCTGGAATGCATAAGAAGAAAAATGTCCATTTGATCTATTTCATTTACTAATTTCTGTATAGACTTTGTAAAACAGCCCGTTTGCATGAAAATCGATTTCTACAAACTTCAGACATGAACATTCATATTAGTTTTAATCCCTTATTACTGAATCTGTAAATAATATATACAGTGATATCCACATGTGGGTACAATAGAATTAAGCCAGTGGTTATAGCTAGTGCCAGGCAACACAACCACACTACCTAGGATAAGCACAGAACTATACAGGTACAAGGAATTAACAGTTCACAGTTTTAAGTCACACAGAAGGGGGATCAAGCTGTAGAGTACTGAAGGATTCACCAATTTATCCTGGTTTATACATATAGATTTCCCTGCCTCAGAGAAGGTATTATTCTTAGATATTTGTGTAACACATAACATGGATCTTGAATAGTTTATCCTAAAGCAGCACATTCTGAAGGTTATACTATTTTCCTCTGAAACATCTAACAGGTCTATGCTAACACATTGGCTCTACTATGAATTTTGTTAAGTTGTCCAAGACTCACCCAGCTTTCAACAATGCTTCAAGAAAGTGCTTACTACTGCTACATATTTTGCACCTCACCAAAAACATCTCCAGTGCATGTGTGTGTGCAAAGCAAAGAAAGCATAAAAACACTGCATACGTTAGCATGACGAGGGAAGTTCACTGTCATATAATAGTGCCTGTTCCATCACACAAAGCAAAGCTATCATGAGAGTGATTTTGTACGTGCCTCTTTTCCAGTCATGATCATAACTCCTCTGCTTGACGTGCCCTCAATTTTTCCTGATTATTTTTCCTTTCCTGACAGCACTATATGAGAACTTCCTTGTGTGAGCACAAACTTCTTCGCTCCATATTTCTCATGTGGAATCCATCTGGAACTCTCAGCATTTTTGTTATTACCAGGGCAGGAATTTATTCTGACTGAGAAACACGTTTGCATGCACAGAACTGCAAAGTAGTGCCCCAAAACTTGAACAAGAAGATGATAACTATGATCCATCGCTGGCAGTGTTCAAGGCCGGGTTGGACATAGCCTTGGGTGGCATGGTTTAGTGGGAGGTGTCCCTGCCCA
>JASSUY010044279.1:0-25844 GCA_032466535.1 Forpus xanthops
TAAGGGTGGTGAGGCACTGGAATGGGTTGCCCAGGGAAGTTGTGAATGCTCCATTCCTGGCAGTGTTCAAGATGTATGGTTCAACATAGCCTTGGGTGACATGGTTTAGTGGGAGGTGTTCCTGCCCCTGGCAGGGGGGTTGGAGCTAGATGATCTTAAGATCCTTTCCAACCCTAACTATTCTATGATTCTAAATGTGGCAACAACAGGAGATACACTCCTGTTTCTAGAAACACATATTCAGCTAAAAGCTGAACTAATAAAGTAAATCATCAGAACTACTTTTATGAGTCAAAAGGAAACTGCAATAAGACATCAGTCAGGTCTTGATTTATCTGAAGTGGCTTCACACATTGGTATTTAAAAACAGCTTTAATTTCTAACAGTGACAGCAGGAATTAAATTCTGTCCTATATAACAATGCTGTATTATGCAACAATGGCATCCCCAATGGCTCCAATCTAATCCACAGAAATTGCTTATTGCAAACTTCAGAAGTACAGAGAAGGTTAGAAGTGGTCACCCCAGTCTTGTGAAATCTGCTTTTCTCTGTATCTAATCAGATTGTCTTCTTTGAGGGGAATTTAATTTCCATTAAGTGTGCTGTGATAAAAGCCATGGTTTGTTTCATTTCTTCTCAGAGAAACACAGAGTAAGAAAAAGCATGATATTTTTCAATATCCTGATATGGTTCATCCAGAGGACCACAGCCTCCAGTATTTGAATTTCTACAATAACTACTGCTGTCTTGATGAAAGCAAAAGACTGTCAGCTCAGACAGGAAGCTTTTCACACTCTGTTTAGAAGGACAAGGACAAGAGGGGGAGAAGCAAATGAACAGGATGTATCCTTCACGTGTAAAAGTAACCCCAAAGCAAAACAGACTTCAAAATTACTAGTAACAGAATTAATGACAATGACATTTTAAGTCATATGTCACAGAAACTAGATGGAAAAAAAATCATCCACCGATTTTACAGTCACATATATTGTGCCTTTTTTTAAAATCCTATTTTACTAGTGGTATTTACCCTGAATATTCCAAATGAAATTAACTCTATTACTATGACCATATTGCAGCCTTTTGCACATGCTCCAGAAATGAGTCATTAGCATTATGATGCAGAGGTGATTGCATAGCTTATATTTTATACCTCTCAGCCTTCACTCACTGAATATTAAAACATATCTGTTTTATTCAAAAAATTACTGTCTTTCATCTTAAAGATCTGGTTTATGCTTGCTTTGGAATACACCTGTGACCCTTCATGTTAAACTCTGTGTAGTACTTAGCCTCTCTTGTTACAGATAAAAACATAATTCAGTTTTAGATCTAGCATAAACAGGATCATTATGTTTGGAGAGTGTTCCAAAGCCTGCTATTCAAGCAATCTGTGACATATAAATAATGCAAGACCTCTTCTTTCTCCAAATGACTTCAGTTCAAGCACAGACTCAGAAAGATGGAAGTCCAAATTTATACTGCCATTACAAAATTCAATCTATTTCTGGTTCTCCAATTGAATTATGACTCTGAGTCTTCCGCTGTTTTCTATTAGCACCAACCCACACACTCCTACCTTTTGCCAACCCATGGAGAAAATAATCTTATTTATGAATATTCCTGAGCTTTAAATTAAAATGGCAGCAAACCCCAGCTAATCTGAAGCACCTCATGTTTTCTTTTAAAGGAGAGTAAGGTAGAAAATGGATTTTTTTTTCCTTCCCCTTCCCCCCTCAACCTTCGAGCCATAACCTCCTTGCCACTAAAGCATTCAACACCTCATTTAATCTCTCCTCGCTGCATTGGCACAGCACTGGAAAAGGAAAAGGGAAAAAAAATAATCTGGGGACTTCATCAATTTTTCATGAATTTTCATTTAGGCCAAAGCCCCCTCTAACAGTGGTCGATAGATCAAGCTGCTGTCACATATTTAACACCTGAGGCTACAGCTGCTATCTCTGGGGGCTGCCACTGACTCAGCCTTAGATCAGAGGCAGCCTGAGTCAGTGAAAGGACCCTTGTTGCTCTTTCTCTGGTTGCTCTTTCTCTCGCTTACACCTGGCCCTCTGGTGCTCGCTACTGAAATCCTAGCTACAAATGTGCCTCCTGATATTCCCACTGGAAAATTCCACCACGTAGGTCCAACCATGTCAATTCATACGTGTTGGAAAACTGATTTTTATTTTAAAACTTCCAGCTCTCAAATATGAAAAGAAGTTTCATGAAAGATCAAACTATTTCAAGCCTGCTTCCCTTGCCAAATCCTCCCAAGAAAATCTGAGCATCAAAATATTTCTATTGATGACAACACTTACTCAACCTCAGTGAAAATATTCTAATACACAAAATCAAAAGAATGACATTTTACTCTTTTAAATACAATTCTTTGTAGTTGTTTTGGGACTAGAACATTTATTTTCAATGATTTAACCATGAAACATAAATAGTACATCAGAATTTGCCACATACACGGTGGAAGAATGGGTTTGATGCTAGCATTAGCATTACTTTTTTCCTTCTGAGGAAGGTCCTACTAAAAAGAAAAAAAGGAAACCAAACAAAGCAGACCATGGATTAATGCATTTAAAGAAGAAGGAAACAGAATCAAATGTTTTTAAAGTAACTTCCCAAATCACAGTTCTTCACAGTTTCACTGACGCAGAGAAATTTTTCTGAGGACATACACCAGCACAGAACTATCTGCCCTTGACTGTATGCACATGCACAGAATAGGAATGGATTTAAAAGGTTACTTAAATGCTTTGAATGGGCTGGCACCCAAAACCATCGTATTTGGGAAAGGTGTTAACTCTTACTAGATCAATAAGTGCTTTGGGACTTAAGTAACTTGCAAAAAAATCACCCCAAAACCACGACAAAATGACTGCATTCAAGATGGGTCACACATTGCTCTGAATCACTGTATTCCCCAACTGAACTTCACAGTAGAGTTTTTTTTCTGTCTTTATACATAAATCGATACATCAGGACATTTTCAATCCTGCTGCCCATTTGGAAGGGAGAAGGAAATAGAAGAGAATGAAGCACAGTTAACACTGTTTATCATCTGAATGCATAGGCACACTTAACGGATAAATAAAACCAATAAATATTTCTTCATAAATCATTCAAAAGTTGCAAATACACATTATTAGTAACTGGAAAATTAGTAAGCGAAGTAAAACAATTACTCATTCTTTCATTAAAACAGCAGACTCAAGCATTTTAAACCTGTAAAAAACAGCAGTTTGTCACTAAGGACACCATTTGAGGCCACCTACAGTCAGATAACAATCCAAAGCCCTGTTGTCAGCAAAGGACAACTGTCCTCCTGGTGATGAAAGCAGCTTGTCTTAGTGTGGAAAGAACTGTTTTCAACACCATCACAAACAGCACAAGACCCAATGGCTTGTACAGCTCCATGGAAAAGGCTGCACTATCTGGGCAATTCAACAGTTTTCAGCAGCAGTTGAGAACAGCTCAATGAGGACTCATTGCTGACAATATGCTGTCAGCAACAACTCATTTTCCTTGCAAGCAAATGCACTGCTGCAGACTGCCCATCTTCCTCAGGCTAGAAATTATGACATTAAGATAACAGTTAAAAGTCTTAAAATAACTGTTCTCTGAAAGTCACTCGGAAATTTGATTTAAAACCAAAAATCATATAAAAAGGCATCTCACAACCAAGGAAAACCAGATGGCTTAGCTGTCATCCTCCAAAGGATGCCTTTGATACACGTCAAACACTGCCATGTGCTTTTAAAACCAACAAACATAAACCCAGTAGAATCTCTAAAATTAAGTAAACAGACAACGTACATATTTACTTCTTTCTTTGATGAAGATCTTCATGTAATCACAGCCATAGTATGGCTCAAGGAAGGAAAAGCACTGTTGAAGTGGAACAGAAGTGCCTGCTTTAGACTGCTAAACCATTTAATTGAGGAATTCAGTCAGTTACATTTCAAAGCTATGAAAACAGTAAAATAATCTAGTGTCAGGTTCATGTTGCTATGGGAAAAGCTTTGTCCATGGTTTCAGATATCTGGCTTCATGTTCTAAGATACTGCTTTAAATTAGCTCTAACAATTATACATAGTTTTATTATCCTTAAAATCTTCTATCTCACATACAGCTCATGCATGACCTGCCACCAGCTACAGTGGTTTGACAACTGGGAAAAGGGAAACATAACATCTATTTTCAAGAAGGGAAAATGGAAGACCCAGGGAACTACAGGTCAGTCAGTCTCACCTCTGTGCCTGGCAGGATCATGGAGAGGGACCTTAACACACTTGAGATGGCCAATGTCAACATTATGAAGTTTAACAAAGCAAAATGCAAGGTACCACACTAGCGTCAGTGCAATTTCAGGCACAGAAGTGATTCAGAGCAGCCCTGAGGAAAAGGACTCAGGGGTATCAGTTGATAAGAAACTGAACACGAGCCACTAGTATGCACTCACAGCCTAGAAACCAACCATGTGCTGGGCTGCGTAAAAAAGAGCATGGTTGAAGGAGGTGATTGCCCCTCTACTCTACTCTGCAACAGGTAATGAGACCTCAACTTGTAGTTCTGGTGTCCCCCACATAAGATGGACATGGAGCTGTTTGAGCAAGACCAGAGGAGGCCACAAGAATGATCAGGGGGCTGGAGTACCTCCTGTATGAAGACAAGCTGAGAAAGTTGAGGGTTTTCAACCTGGAGAAGAGAAGGCCTCGTGGACACACCATAGTAGCCTTCCAGTATCTGAAGGATGCTGGAGAGGGACTCTTCATTAGGGACTGTAGTAATAGGACAAGGGGAAATGGGCTTAAACAGGTGAAGTTCAGCTTAGATACAAGGGGTTCTTTACTGTGAGGGGCGCAAGGCATTGGAACAGGTTGCCCAAAGAAGTGGTAAATGTTCCATTCCTGTCACTGTTCAAGGCCAGGTTGGACAGAGCCTTGGGTGACATGTTCTAGTGTGAGGCATCCCTGCCCATGGTAAGGGGGTGGAAATAGATGTTGGTCCTTTCCAACTCAAACCATTCTACAATTCTAGACAGCAGCTATAGAGACTAAGGATATTGTAACAAGTGTCTCTCAGCAGTCAGTGGAAGCAGGGATCAGTGAAAACCAACAGAATATAGAACACATTTAAATTAAAAATTATCTCTTACTTCAACTTGAGACTCAAGGTATAACTTGAATGATCTTCTGAACTTTGACAGATGTCTCCATCTCAACATGATTGCAATAAAGATTTCAAAATGCATATGCCCTTCTCATAAGATTTGTCAGCAACTTTAAAACCACATGTACAGAGACATAAATAATCCAGTAAATTTATCTACAGTCATACTCTCCCAGATTTCAGCCTTTGTTAATTGGTTGTTTTCTCAATTCCTAAATACCTACCAAACCTGAATAACATTCTGTGATGTGTTTACTGGAAGACATACATTTAATTGTGCCTTCAGTGTGTGACAAAACCCTTTTCATTTTGTTTGAAACAGTTCTGAATCTAGGTTATGCCAAGTGACAGGTAATGAACAACTCTGTTCTACTTGGCTTATACTAGCCTCTAAAGATTTCCCCAAAATAACATTCTCTGCTATGAGAAGACCGAAGCCTCAAGATCACATCGCATTTGCTATAAAAGTCTTCAGACTGCATCAGGAATAACAATTTCTGTCCTTTTTCTCACCCTTTAAACTTACACACTTTCTAATGTGTACTTAAATCCATTCTTCACCAAGTAAGCAAAATAAATTTGTGGTAAAATACTATTTCAGTCAAACACATTTTAGTGAAGTTACTGCCAGATGAAGAAATGGGTAGGGGTAACTGAAGTCCAGCAAGAGGAAAGCATTCATAAATCTACTAAAATACACCACTATGTGAAGATAGACAGCTACTATTAGTTGATACTCTGAATACAAAGATCAGTGTTCAACCCAAATAACTAAGCAGCAAGAAAAAATATGCAACACATTTTATCTATGATGAGCTTGTTTGCTCTGTGAACATAACAAATGTCTCCCCTAACTCTACTGGAAGCAGATCATGCATGTCAGGTGGTCTCTGAAAGAGCCATAATGACTCTTATGTTAAGACAAAGAATCTATAAAAAGTAAGACTGCTCTGGATGATATGAGAAATGGTCAACAATTTCACTTGCCATTCACATAATGAATGAGGCCTGTATCATGTTTATGATAGAGGAGCATATATTGAGGTTTCCAGCAGTACGGAATGTGAGTCACCAAGAAGCTGTCTGCTTCTGCTGAAATAACAGATGACTAGATAAAGAGAAACAGACAGTGCAACTTATATTAACTGATAGGTATTTTTCCACATTACTTTCAGTATAACCAACTTGAGTCATAATTTAAAAATTAGACTGTTCCTTAGAGGAAGATAAGCTCTTCTCCATGTTTGTGTCAATCATGATTATACATTGGCTAGAACCTTGCTTCAGCATAAATCACATAATCCACATGGTCACTGCTATTGTATAAATGAATGTAAAAATGCCTTGACTAAAAGCTATAACTAATGACAAAATGCCATACTTATCTACATTTGTTGCCTCACAGACAGCTGACTGCATGCAAGTGCTGGATGAAAGCATAAAAAGCATTCATAAAGTTTTATGCAACCTTAATCATATAAAACTACTCACATGCCACTTCCAGAGATGCATTGCGACTCACAGCTTCTCCAAGATAGTTCCTTGCTACGCAAACATAACTTCCTTCATCAGGTTTACTCCTGCGTCCGTGCACAATACGCAAGAAAAATAAAGATCCGCTGGGCAGCAGCATGCGGTGGGACCGCGGATCATCCTTGTCCGTTTCCACCCTCTCTCCATCCTTGTACCATTCAATAGTAGGAGTTGGTCGCCCTTCAGCTTTACAGTTCAAAGTTGTTGGTTCTCCTTTAGAGACTATGACATCTGAAGGATGCTCAACAATCCGTGGTGGAAAATCCTCCTGGCGGAGACGGGATCCTAGAGTAAAAGAAGAAAGGGAGGAAAGAACAATTTATTTTATCTCTTTAGGCTTCACAAGCAGTTCTTACAAGTCACTCTTTTAATGCCACAACAATTTTAAAAACAAAAAAAGAAAAAATGAAATCCTGTACACATCTGATATTGTTTTGGCTGGTATCAGAGACTGCATCCAGCATTTTCATGTCCCAAAACCAAAATTGAGCTACAGATACACCCCTAAGGCATTATCAAATCTATACCACATGCAGACTGGGATTAAAGGAGGATCTCTTACACATATATGCATGACAATCTCTCCCTTATTCCAATAATCTATTTACATTTCTTCTAGATTCCTGTGTGCTTCTGGATTATATGGCTACTGTTCTCCCACCCTTTTATCTGCCAGAATCAACAGATGGACATCCAAAAACACTGCTTTACCACCCACTGGATAACAGATCTTTGAAGTTTTATATATAAAAGTTTTATATCCCTTTTCCACAAGAAGCCCAGGTATGAAAACATAAGGAAATAAAACCCCACAAAACCACAATCCCCAAACAAAGGACCTTAAGATCATCTAGTTCCAACACCCCTGCCAGGGGCAGGGACATCCCACACTAAACCATGTCACCCAAAGCTGTGTCCAACCTGGCCTTGAATACCACCAGCAGAGAGTTCACAACTTCCCTGGGTGACCCATTCCAGTGCCTCAGCACCCTCACAGTAAAGAATTTCTTCCTCATATCCAATCTAAACTTCCCCTGTTTAAGTTTGAACACATTACCCCTTGTCCTCTCAGTACAGCCTCTCATGAAGAGTCCCTCCCTGACATCCCTATAGGCCCCCTTCAGATATTGGAAGGCTGCACTGAGGTCTCCAAGCAGCCTTCTCTTCTCCAGGCTGAACAGCTCCAATTCTCTCATCCTATCTTCATACGGGAGGTGCTCCAGTCTATACTTTTTCCACTTACATTTTTCTCAGCATTAGGGATTAAGTAAAGAACTTATTCAGTCTACCACTGGAAAATAATAAACCCCAGTGTATTATCTTCTTTCAAATGCCTACCAGAATACAATTTTTCACTTTATGAGAGTGGTGATGAAAACACCATCTTTAAACTTTCACAACTATCAGGACTACTAGGCCTTGATAATACTGAATTTCCTACAGTACTAATTTTGTGCTTTTGAGAATAACAACTTTGTGCCTTGCTCTGGACTCTTCTGTGCTGGCACTTCAGCACACTGTTCTTCTGCCTTTCTGTCTTTCCTTTACACTCGGTTGCCTGCCTGCTGCCTAGGAAAGAGAAGCAGCAGAGCCTGAACATTGTCCTCCACACTCTCCAACAAAGCCTTGCCCTGTCACTCAAGTCCTGCAATAAGGAAGAGAGGCACTGGCAGAGGGGAGGTCATGTAAAAGTATGGGGAAAGGATCTGCACTGGGTCTGCCGCCCTGGGGAAAGTCCCAGTGCCAGCCTTCCATTACAGCTTTCATACAGTGCAGTTTCACTAAACAGGTCGCAGCATTCCAAATCTTCACTGAACTCGTCAGAATCCAACAGTATCACAACTCTAGTCAAAGTTTGCAGTACCCTTCTGAAAAAGTTAATTCTTTCACTATTATTATGCTTCTTATTACAGCTATAAAGAGACAAACTGTAGAGATGACAAAATACAAGAACAGTGTCACCAAACAGAAAACCAAAGTCCAGCACTCATAACTTCAGCATCAGATATAACTCAGTACTGCATCCTTAATTAGACTATATTAGACTGTGAAACAGTTTTGAGGTTACAAACATCACAGTAGTTCATGCATCTACATTGCTTCTCATAAAAATCAAGTCAGCTCTCCTAACTGTTAGCATAAATCATCTTTTCTAGCATGGATCCTGAAAATCCTTTGAGCAGAGCTGCCTTGTTAGGATAATTAGGCTACACTTCTTAAATATATGAGGTACCAGCTTCAGCAGGTTAGCAAAGCATTTGGCTCAACTTTCTGATCAGCAGTTTTGCCAAGTCCTAGAAAATTGCTTTTCTATCATCTTCATTATATTCTAGGCACTACATATTTTAATATATTTGCAATGTTTCATTTACTCCAAAAACTAAGAGGAAAGCAATGATCTGTTCTACAGAGCAAACCCATCTTTGGGCTTCCGTTTCACTAACACCCAGGTCATTGCCTTATAGGCTTGCATGAACTGCTGAACAAAGGGACTTTTTCAGTGGCTACCAAACTATATTACCAATATAGCAAAGTATCCATAATCTGTACTGCTAGTAAACGAAAACCCACAAACAATTTATACCTACGCACAAGTAAACTTAGAGCACATTTAGAAAAAGATAGAAGTGTTTTATTCCCCCTTTTAGTGACAAAAAGACATTTGAAATCTAACAGCAAAATTTGCAGCTAAAAAGTGTCCCCCAGACCATGACACCATAAACAACATTGAAAGAAACTAAAATCTCCATTAAAGTTTAAAACAATCACAGAATCGGTATATGGGACTAAAATAACCTAACTCCATAGATTGACTAGGCACATATATAATACTCTCCTCACAAATCAACTTTCTTCATTGCTTATTCTCAAAAGAAACAAACAAACCCCTACTAACTGTGTTAAGATGGTCCTACTAACATTATCAGTAGGAACACCAAAGGTGAAACTTTAGAGGGATTTAAGTCAGAAAAAGAGAAAAGACTAAATTCTTATACTTAGCAGAGTGTAACTTAATTGGTAGCAAAAAAATGTAGATTCAAAATATTCATTTTCTTATACATAAAGGTTTACTGATAATGTTCAAAACTCAAAATAGTGCATTCTACAGAGAATCACGGGCCACGTTCAATCATTTGAAAAGGGCTTTCTAAAGAGTTAAACCTCCCAGTTCATACAGTCCCTATCAAAACCTCTCCTCAGGTCATAATAGGATTAATTTTTCCTCTTCAGTACAGATGTTTCTCACAAAACTAGTGTTTACATCCCTCTATGCTAATTAAGCAATTTGTGCACAAAGAGAGGGTTGAAATGTGGGCAGCAAAGACTATGTCAATCAGCAAGGAGAAAGGCTTAGGCAGTGTTCTGAGGGAGCTCATACCATGCATTCCTGTGATGGCCGGGTGTACCTTCAGCTACCTAATGTTGCAATTTATGTCCTCTGTGTACTTAAAAGGGGGGAGGGGGAAGAAAAACACACACAAGAAATCAGTCACAGAGTACAGCAGACTTCCTCCTTCAAAACCGAACTGAGCTATTCCAGAAGGATATACTAATTCAGACTGAACAAGGAAAACCAAACCTTTGATTCCACTGCCTCTCTTCTGGCAGACACAGACACTGTCTACATGCCAGAAAGTTAAAAGCCCCAAATGGTGTTTTCCTAGTTGAGTTTTGATTCTTTCCCTAGAGCTCCCTCACACCCCACTTCACAATGCTCTTATAAATGCAACCTAATTTAGAAGGAACAGAAAAATAATTAACCCTATGAACCGACTGGGCAGAAAATGATACTTTTCCTTTTACTGGAGGGTAAGATGGAACCTTGATCTACTCAAGACTAAGCGGCTGCACTGAAGCAGGTAGATGTGTTCTATCCTGGACTACTTCATTCTCCATTCTTCCCTCAAGGATTTCCAGGACAGGAAACTCTCATGCATGTAGAGCCCATAGTAACTCTGAATTTAAAAGTCCCTAAATAGCCATTACTATGATGAACTGCAATGACTTTGAATTAGCTGTTATATGCTATTGGGTAAAAACACACCTTTGGAACAAGTTCTACAGTATCATGACTAACTGAAAGCTGCAGCTATGAAAAGGAAAGCATTTACATTTACTTAGGTACTCAGAGTATCTACTGTGCATTAAGGTTCACACTGCTATTGCAGATGACTGGTTATTACATATCTTGAGAAACTTAGCTCCACATATATTTCACCAACTATTTCACAGGGAAAGTTTTAGGCTCATCTTTTTATTATTTCTTCACAGAACAGTTAAAACCACTGTTCAAAAGCAAAACCCAAAAGATAAATGAAAAAGAGATAATATTCAGGTCTATCATAGGATACCTGTAATATTAATGTTTCCTTGTTCATACTGCTGCATTAAATAAAAAGTTACCAAGATTATGACAACAGAACTCAAGAAAAGCCACCTCTGCTCAACTTACCTCTGTACTTTTATTGTGGTGTATCTTTAACATGTCAAAGTATATATTAAAAATATTTCTGTCACAAATTGAGTAATTGACAATTACAATTTATTACTGAACATAACTGGGCAGTAAAAAGGATTCTCTCACACAAAGGCAAAAAAAGAAAAAAAGAAGTTATTCTATTGCACTGCTAGTGTCTGCCACAACATGAGATACTCCTGCATTAATACTAATAAGAAAACAAGGAAAAAACTAACAGGAGAAGTTATAAAAATTAGCTATAATGACATTTTCTCTTGATGCTATCAGGCAAAGCAGAAAAAGCACAGAAATAAGTACAGCATAAATGTTAAAACATAAACTCAGATGCACCTGGAACACTGCTAATCACACTCCAAAGTCTGTGGTTGTCAGCTTTCCGTGTGAAACTGAGCTAGAAAAAGATGGATGAAGATGTTTTCTGGCATGTGGTGAAGATATAAACAGTCTTAGAGTGTTTGGATTTCAACAACAGTTCAATATAATAGCCTTGGGGCATGGGGGTGGAAATAACGGAATAAATAAGAAGACATTCTGCCTTAATGCTGTTGAAGTTTCAGAAAAAGTTTTGCTAAGACCACAATACAGGCAAAACCACTACATCTGTTTACAGTACTTTACTAGATAGCTCAATGTTCTCTCCTTCAAGCAGCTTTTTTTTTGTGGTGTTAAAGCAAAGGAAGGTAGAAAGTAGCATTCACAAGGCAGTGGATATCAATTAGTAGAAACATTCAGACCCTCTCAGAAAATAAGGCTTTGGACAGATGTGAATGCCACAATGCAGTGGATGCTGCCAGAGCTAGAAAACCTAATACGGGTAAAGGGCTCAGAGAGTACTCTGTTAGTAACATAAGATACTAAATTCAATAGTCCTCATTGGGTCAATCAGAACTAGTGCCAAGTAGCAGGAGACAACTGATGGAACAGTACTAATGCACTGCTTTATCCGACATGTTAATTGCTCACCTGAGCAGGTTAGAATATTTTGACTAGTTTCTCCCAGGTAAACGGGAAAGTAAGACTATATTGCTGTTTGCTACTGTTTACCCTGTTTGCTATCATTCAATTCCAGCACCTAGTCAAAAATACAAAACAATATATTAAAGTAAGTCACATTTGAAGCTACTTCACCAGCGAAAACTTTTATTTCAGTGAAAAGCTATGAAATTTTTCCAAACACTGCTTGGAGAAAATAAAGAACACTGAATCAGCCAAGTCTAGCTTTTCTAATAGTATTTCATTTTTGGTTTTACTGGTAGATACTAGTACTTCTGCTTAAATGCAGAATTTTCCCATGTTTCCTAAAGAATGTATCTGAACTTTCTATGGTAAAATTTAAGTTACAGTCTACAGTTAATAAAAACTAAAATATGCCTCATGAAATCGTGTATTAAATTGCTTACTAAACATTAACGCTGTTCTATTGCATGTTTACTTGTGAATAAAGTCATCATCACTTTAAAGTGAACATCAAGTTATCAACTTGCATTGTCTAAGACACAGATAATGTTTTGTCACTCTAACAAAACACAGCTGTCATTTTCAGATACCAAAGCCTGGTAACTACTGATAATTGCTCTCTTGATGAAAGTTGACTAATGGAAAATGCATAGTTCCCTTAATAATAATTGATGAGTGTATATATTTTTGATAAACTGTCACTTCGCAGGTAATGAACACTCTTGCATTCAGATCTACATTTATAGGTGAATTCTTTCTGCATCACTCATTACTAATGTCTATAGAGGTCAAGACACTGAACTTAGGAAGCCCTTGTACCAGAGCTGAGCAAGAGGAATCTGCTGGAGGGAACACTTTTACATGAACAGACTAGAGGAAGATCCAGTTATTTAGATGTCCAGATACCATACATGCATTGAAATATATTTGCCACCAGCTCTTATACTCCCCCTTCCTGTCTTATGAATTTGTGTACTTAGATACTTCCTAATTGAAGTTGTGGGAAAAGACATGAGTAGCTAAGAAAAGTGGAATAAAAAGATCAAGATTGCATATTGGGCTTTAGGTGTCTGAGACACCCTGCTCTTCTACTTCCCCTGTGGTAATTCAATTCAGATGCATTGGACGAGACATCTCCTGACAATCACCTTCAAGACTACTCTTTTGGAAAGTATAAAACACAACAGTCTTTCATTCATTCTGACCAGCTCAGCACAACCAGTGCTCTGACCAGGTCAGGCTGTTTTTCATGATAACCCACAAGCCTCATGGATTTGATGTAGTATGCTCAAACTTAGTCATAAAATTCCCTCAGGGATCCAATGTACCAAGCAGAGTTACACTTACAGCATATAAACACAGTACCTACTATTTTCAACTTAACCTGGCTGGTTTCATAGCCAAATAACCCTAAAATTAATGAAATAAATAATTGAAAGATTTTTTTATCTATCAAAGAAATAGATTTGCTGTAGACAGCAGTAAGAAGGAAACTACACCAAAGAGTCAATATTCTATTTTTTTTCTCTAGATTTCCACAAAGCCACCATGCAATCCCTACCCCAAGGGTAATGTGCTCTGTGTGTATGTATACATGTGTGTGATACACGTAGAAGCATAGAATGGTTAGGGTTGGAAAGGACCCTGAAGCTCATCTAGCTCCAACTCCCTGCCATGGGCATGGATACCTCCCATTAGAGCAGGCTTCTCCAAGACCTATCCAACCAGGCCTTGAACACTGCCAGGGGTGCAGCAGCCACAGCTTCTCCGGGCACCCTGTGCCAGTGCCTCAGCACTCACACAGTGAAGTTTCTTCCTAATATATAATCTAAATCTGTAATTTTTCAGCTTAAAGCCATCCCCCCCTTGTCCTGTCACTATATGCCCTTGCAAAAAACCCCCTCTCCAGATTTCTTGTAGGCTCTCAGTGGAACTGGAAGGTTGCTGCAAGGCCTGCCCAGAGCCTTCTCTTCTCCAGGCTGAACAAGCACAACTCTCAAACTGTCTCCATGGCAGAGATGCTGCAGCCCTCTGAGCATCTTTGTGACCTCCTCTGGACTCACTTAAGCAGGCTCCCGTCTAAAAGGCATTCGACAATTCAACTTCTAGTTCTTCTAGACCACCATCTTTCAAATTTCAAGGAAAAAAAAAATGTTCATTTATTGCACTTCACTCTCCTCCAGTTTTAATTTATTAGCTTCATATCAAGACCTAATGTTGATTTCATCTATTAATCCTACTCTTCATATAAGCAGCTACAAAGTCAATGGTCTGTCATACAAGAAAAGCAACAGTACACACTAAATTCATAGCCTTTACATTCGTTTCTTGAGTCAACAAAATATTTGTGGCTACTGGCATTGACATACCATTTATCTGTATCTACCTCTTTCACAGCTTTCTTCCTACCTGACTTTCTACACACAGGAAAGCTCTCCCTAAGTTGATCTCTAAGGCTGCTACACCTTCTGTACATTCTCTGAAGGCTCACATTTTGATTTCTTCAAGATTCTAAAGACATAGCTTTAATAATAGCTTTAATTTATTAATTCGAACTTAAACAGGGGAAGTTTAGGTTAGATATAAGGAGGAAGTTCTTTACTGTGAGGGTGGTGAGGCACTGGAATGGGTTGCTCAAGAAAGTTGTGAATGCTCCATCCCTGGCTGTGTTCAAGGTCAGGCTGGATGGAGTCTTGGGTGACATGGTCTAGTGCAAGGTGTCCCTACCCATGGCAGGGGGATGGAACTAGATGATCTTAAGATCCCTTCCAACATTAACTACTCTGATTCTACAATCATCTACTTGGCTCAAGAAAGCAAGCCAGGACTAGACTTTCAGTAATAGGACTAACGGCCATTCAACATTATGCATATCAGACAACATCCCTACTACAGATCTACCATCTACTATTCTATTCCCCCTACTGTCCTCCCTTAATTGCTACACAAAGGGAAGTTTAAAATACAGTGTGATGTATTCCATTTGAAACACTTCAGTTCAATAGTTCCTATAGATTATGCTTCATAGTCGTATTATATATTTACTTCAGAAAAAAAAATAATGCTTGAAAGGCAACTAAACTTGAAAGACAAGTTCATAATACACTTTCCCAGAAAACAGTAGTAGAATAAAGAAACATCAACTAAAAGAAGTCATGTCAACATTTCAAAGCTTATGCCTACACTTGGAACTTACGCCTAGAAGTGAAAGCGATCAATATTGTGTCTGAGATTATTAGCTTGTTCAGTACTTTTGATAGAATTTTGAATTAACTCCTTGTAAAAGTTCTGCCAACAACACATATTCTACATCAGACAGTGTAAAAGGACTGTTTATCAGGAAAAGTAATAGCAAAACTGTAACACAAAACAAACAACAAACCCACAACACAACCCACTAAATCCAACTCCTGAAAGAGAAAACAATAGATGCAGGAAGTAAAAAGCCTGAAGATAGTTGAATTTGGTTAGAGGACAGCTGCAAAGGTATATTTTAATGCAGAAGAAATTTCTTTTATGCTAGAATCTTGGGTTATTTTTACTGCAAAAATACAAAAAAATACCAACAAAATACAACCAAACAACTGAAATTAAGATATTAAAATCACAATTGAAAGGATAATGTTCTTTTAGGACAGGATGGATAGCTACAAAATCTCTGTAGAATCTTTTTCTGGCTATGTAGGATCTGTTGGCTGGACTCCTTTTTTCCTTACACATCTGAATGACATAACATTAAGCTTGAAAAAAAAGACATTCCTGCAGCTACTTAGTTAAATCTACTGAAAGACAGTCACAGTTACTGTTCATTTTCCTGCTTTTTCATATGCCTTGTTCCACTTGGGAAGTACTTATCAGAAACACTTATTACACATATCTCTTAGATATAATGAACAAGTATGTTGCTTTCACTACCCTTTTAACCACAGAACTGACTGAAAGCAAGCAGAGATCTCAGATAGAGATCCAGTCAGTCACATCCTAGTTTGAACAAAAGATAATGTACAAAAAAAAAAATCTAGATAATGAGGAAACTCAACGGCAGCACAAGCTGATGTGCTGGCATCAGGCCGATTATCCCAGACGCATTCCTCTAGGCAAAGTGACATGGTAAAGATTACATTTCAGAAATTCATACTTTACAATCTCTCCTCCTCCCCTGAGATTTGGTAGATGGAAACAGACTCCAAGGATATAACTGTTTCCAAGGTAAGGTTTTTGACAAAGCTGCATCAGCGATGATAAGGTCCTCTGAAAGCTTTACCTCGAGCAAAATTAATCCATTAAGCAACACATCCTAACTTCCCCAGGACATCTATCAGCAGATAAGTCACCTTTCTTATAGTGCACGTCTGCCAAAGAAGGGATAGCAGGCAATGCTGACATGAGAGATCAATAACTGTTATTAAAAACACCTGACCAAATCTTATTGGAGGGTTGATCCTATTAAGTTCCTCTTGTATAAAAGTGTGACTTCACTGAGCGAGGTGTAATCAACTTTAATCATAAAGAAACACTGCAAACATAAAATTCCATTGTATAAGCATGAAATTATTTCAGGGGAAGCATTCTAAAGTTCTATTCTAAAGCAATGGAAATTTATTCTAATCAACTTCAGTATTTTTCTTCTCACACACCAATATACAAGTCTCACACTTGAATTCTGTGGCATGAGGGCAGGATAATAAAAACCCCAACCTGAATTACAGGCCAAACTTTAGAATACCCAGAACAGAGCAAAACTGAACAGTTTCATTCTGTGTTGGTTTTTATAGTGCAAATTGCATCTTGATTAACAAGTTTGCTCATGGATCTTTTCTCATGTAACACAAAATAACAAAATCTCTCTCCATTCCTTCTCATCCAGCACTTCTCAGAAGTACATTAGAGCCACCCATATTGCAAATAGGCAAGATGAAAAAACATAGTTAACATAGAATCGCAGAATAGTTTGGGTTGGAAAGGATCTTAAGATCATCTAGATCCACTCCCCTGATACAGTAAGGGACTGTTCACACCCAAGGCTTGTCCAACCTGTCTGTGAACACTGGCGAGGATGGAGCATTCACAACTTCCTTGGGCAACCCATTCCAGTGCCTCACCATCCTCACAGTAAAGAGCTTCTTCCTTATATCTAACCGGAACTTCCTCTGTTTAAATTTGAAGCCGCTGCCCCTTGCCCTATCAGTACAGTCTCAATGCTTGCACTCTCTTTGCACAATATCCACCATAGCTATGCTCCCTGGAAGCAGATAATAAACAACTATTTATTTAATAACATGTCGATACTTGATAACAAAGCAATCCCCACACACACATAAAAAAAAAAAAAAAAAACAAACACCAAAAAACAAGCTGAAACCATCATGTAAAATGTATACACATGTATGTGCCAGATGACCCTCCAGAGGTCTCTTTTAATCCAAATTAATCTATGACATGTACACAACAGAAGCATCAGAGAGTAAGAAGTTTTTTCTCTTTTCATCCAGTAGAGCTCAAGCACGACAGCTCTTCCCGTGGGAGCCTTTCAAATCACTCTGGAATTTAGCAAAGCATAAATGTATGCCTGACTCTATCAAGTATCTTTCAGCTCTTTTTCAGGTCAAGGACAGAAGGAAAATCAACAGACAATGTTTATATACAGCACAGTAACTTACTATACAACTAGCATATGGTCATCACAGCACTGGGGGAACTAACAATGGCTTACTAGGCAGCCAAAGGGGAACTTTTAATCTTCCCACTTACCACTGTAAAAACTAATGTCTAATTAGAAGCAAGTAAATCTTACACTTTTACATAGAAGGGTTGATAACCACAGGCTCTCCAAATTCTAAAACTTTACATCCACTTTAACAATACTAAACTGAAACAACAGCTATAAGAAAAGCTTTGACAATCTGGTCCAGGTTCCTTCAAAAATCATGAGAGTCAGTTATCAGACATCTGTGAAATCAGGCTATGTAACTAACTTCGTAAATGAAGTGTTATATAAATTCCACAAAATCAAAGAAGGTTGTTCTCCAGCTACACACTTTGAACCTGCCTTCAAAAAGCCTATCCAAATAAGCTTACAATTATCCGACCTCTAGTTTTCATATAAATATTTTGATATACAAAGTAAAAATGCCCACAATGTTGTGCCACTAAAACCAATTATGAAGCTTGTCTGTATTTTACTTCTGATTAATAACTCATCTTTATACCACATGACAAATGTAATATGAATTTTATCAATATTTTTAGGTATGCTTGTCAGAACCGTCACGCTAACTTTCACAGACTATACACAGAACTATTTCAGCCAAGGAAACTTAGTTTCTTTTCTCTTCCTACATCTTTACACTTATGAAAACCTCTCTGGTGTTGCTAACAATCCAATATCCTAAAACCTGAAAAAAACAAGCCTGATATCTCACAGCTAGACAAAAACCCCTGAGGTGGCAAACAGATAAATGTGCCACAATGTAGTTGAGGTAATAAGTTTTGCAAATCAGAAGCAATACAGTTTGGTCCACTCAGAATTCCACAAAACTATCCTCATGTAGTGCAACTTAGAAAAACTCTACTCAAGTTAGCAGATACAAGCAATTGCATATTTTGCATGCATGGAAATCAGGTCTGTGATTCTAAGTAGTACAAAAAGAACACTAGATAACAGTGACAGAAATCAATATGATTTCATCTATTGAAGCAGTCTTGAAAGGATATTTTGAAGGTGTAGGATTCCTACTGTAAGCACAGCAGGCATCCAACTCTGGTGTTCTGACACCCTGCAGCCACTGCGCTCACTGCTGACACTGACAACAAAAGCTCCCACCCTGTTCCTCTGAACTACATCAGCTGTGAACACCTAGGGAATTCCAAGTAGACATCATAAAATAACCTTTTGTAAAGTTCCAAGGCACTATCAGCCAATCAATATCAATTTGGCAGTAAAGCTCAAAATAAAATTCAAAGTAATATGATGGATTATCTAAAACTCACTGTAATCTCTCAGTTTAGAAACCTACAGATTATACCCTGGTCGTTTGTCAAATAGTTTCCCTTTAGAAGCTTTAGGTAGTTACAGAAAAGTTTTTCCAAAAACATGATGATAGCAGAGATCAAGTTCTATGAAGAAAGCTTAAAATTCTACTTTTCCTAACCATAAACAGGGGTATAATGTAAGATATCTTGCAGATATCTGACATTTTAGGGTCTGTCAGTAGAGAAGCAACATGCTTTTATACCTGTTATTTTTCTGCAGCTGCAGTTGGCTTTCTCTGTGAAGTAAAAAAATCAAATCTTCCTTACCATCTAGGAAAAGAAATCAAATATTGATGAAAAAAAAACAAAGAAAAGCTTAAGGTTGACACTACAATGATGCTTGCATGGAGACCAACATTTACCAGTGCTTTCACTCTATATGGGTATCTTAATACAACTGCATCATATCTATGTTGTGTACTTGGGGAAGAGAGAAAAGAAAGTCCTATCTCTGGCACTTTCAGTAAACATATTTCTGATTTATTATTTTGCTTCTATTTCCAGAAGACTGTGGCTAGAAAACTAATTAAACCCAAAATTGTGGTGTATTTGTTAACTACAGACTTCTTTCCTTTTCTAATTTTCCCTATTGGTAAAAAAATCCAAGTCATTATTTCATGTCACTTTTCAGTGCTTAAAAAGCCAAAACATTTACCTTCTAGAATACTGCTTAGGTAAGGGAAATACACTTGAAAGTGAACAGCTCTGTCATAAGCCAGCTTTGCAGACCTAAGGGCAAGCCCCGCAACAGGTCTTTCAGGTGCAGCACATTTCTCCCACAGAACTTTTTCTAATACATATTTTACACATTCACACACACTTTCTTGGTTTTCTCCCAGAGAAGATCTGCCTCTCACTATTAATGTCATACCTGTATCTTGGTCATAAACCAAAATGCTATGCAACAATATAAAATAGAATATATAGTACCTTATTAAAACTGTGAGAAGGAGCCTTATTACTGGTAGCACAGGATTGGTGTATTGTAGGGATCAAGAACGGACTTAAAAAACTATGCTGCTGGATTTATGAAGAGACCTTTACTGCAAAACAAAGACCAGTAAGTTTTATTTACACCAAAAGCAGCAGCAAGCTTGCGGAAAATTACACAGGTCTAGTGTAACAGTCAGCTGTAACTAGCTCAGCTAAAGAGATCTCCATTTCTTGGCACAGCAACAAATCCTCGAGCAGAGAGGGGCTAGGGGTGAGATTTTTTTTTCCTCTGTAAGTAACTTAATGAATGAAGTACTAATTAACATTATGGCATTGATAAATGGAGAGAGAGATTAGGGATGTACTCGATATTCAGGCCTTCCCAGATGGACCGTCAAAGCCACATTAATTCCTATCTCATTGGAGCATCTGCTTCTCCCATAATCCATTGCCCCTTGGTACACACAACACAAACTGTTGTGACTCAATTCGATTTATATCAATCTAATTTCTTTTAATCCAATTTGTATTCCAATCTACTACCTTCTAATCACTTAAATCTTCAGCCTCCATCTGGTAAATTTTCTCTCAAAATTAACCGAGCAGATGCCTCTGCAATTGTCTTCCACAGTCAGGCTAATCATGCCCTCGTGGTGGCCTACAGAGCACGCTGAATAGGTACGTGACTTACAGCATTGCCCTTCTTATTACAAACATGGCGATGCAGGAAGGCCATTTTGTCTGTCATTAACTGGTTCATTTGCATAACACTGCCAGGGAAAGATGCCTAGGAAACAAAAGCCAAAAGCAGAAAGCTTCAAAAAGGCAGCATGACATGCTCATCATTTGTCACATGGCCATTACACTTTGAACCAGCTATTGTTTGTGTTAACAAACACGGAACTGGATTACAGCTAAATACATAACAAACATTTACATGCAATATTGGATTGAGTGATTTTTGGCATTGCTGCCACTGAACTTGCAGAGATCAAGTGGGCCACTCAAATAAAATTCCAAGTAAAGAACACGATACTGAGAAAATTAGAAAGCACATTGTTTTGCCAGACCACAACACTTCAAACCTTCTCTCTAAAGCAGATTAGCTTTTGGTAGGCACAAGTCCATCTCTATTTGTAGTTGTAGCTTTGTAAAAGTTGGAGATCTGTCACCAAGACAGCAAGGGCCACAAGGTATTCAGTACATCATTGGCAGGATGAGGAAAAAAGGGAAAATAAGAATGAAGTTACCTTTTCAGCCAATTCTAAGCTGCAAGGCAGAAAGAGTAATGCCACTCTTTTAAAACTGGTTGCTTCATAATACCATGTTAACCTTTACCCTTGATCAATGCTACATCATCTCCAGAAAGCTGAAGGTAGATTCAGCTCAGAACGTACATCATAATTCAAGTGTTCACATGATTATGGACTACCAAAGTTACAGCCAAAGCTTTTTTCAAACCTGTTACTCAGATTCCTCAGAAGGACAGAAATGGAAGTACTGAATGTGTTGCTAACATTTCCCAAGCAATGGTAAGTGAAAAGCAAACAACAGGCATTTAGTAAATATTGGGGAAAGAACAAGAAACAGCAAGCTGGGCCAGCAGAGGAGGCAGAACAGTATCTGGCTCTAACACACATAAGCAAAAGAGAAGGAAAGGGAACTTCCACTTGGCACTCACTGCCTTACATCATGACTTATATTCTTGTCGGCCACAACCATTTATGTAAGATCAGCTATTAAACAACCGTCTACAAACTCAGAGGGAGGCATACTGCCTTTCCGCCATTACAGCTTCTACGTAAAATAAGTAACTCCACATTTGTCAGAACGATATAAATCACATTAACACAGAAGGATCACCTTCCACCCTTTGTGTCAAAAATACTTGTATCATCCAAATTTTCAGTAGCTGGAAGATGAGCTTACCAAGATAATTTCCCTGAGGCTTGCTACTGCTTCCTCCCCTTCCCTCAGTCTTTCACATCTATCACTGATTAAGAGGTTTTGCTTTTCAGTTAATAGGTACCTAGTAAATTTTTCACGACCTAAGGAAAGCAAACAGTCTAACTACAATGGATGCAAGCCAGAGGACACTGGAGAAGGAAAGCGAGGGTGCGCTTGGTTAAGGAGGGGGTGGAGTGGGCCGTCTTTCTTCCCCTCCCACAAGCTGTTAAGTCCTTCTGTGCACACCCCCCTCCCTCATCCCTGCTAAAAACCTTCCTCTCTGTGCCTGCCATGACAGGTGGTCCAGATTTTCACTTAGAGAATCTGGCCACCCTATGTTTGCAACACCTCCCTGCTTAGTATCATCTGTGAATTTAATTAGCATGCAGTTTACCCACTCACTCAGATTATTAACGAAGATGTTAAATAAGACAACCCAAATACAAAAAAATTCCTGTGGCAAACCAGTTGATGCCTTTCTTTGCATCAATTTATTGCTATCTGTTGTAACCCTTTATTTACAAACAATGGTACATCTACATGATATCTACACAAATTTGCTATTATTTTCTTCCTCCAGATAAAGTGTTATGATATATTGTATACAGCAGAATTACATTGAGCTTTCCCCATCTCCAAAGTGCTAGTTCATCATCTTCTGCACATCACGCTAGAATATCTAGCCTCCTACTTCTACCATTTCATCTGCCTCTCCTCAGCAATACCCACAGTAATTTCTAAAAGCTGGTCATGAAAACTCCACAACTCATGCAATTCTTTCTAGTGTCATAATCTAAAACCAGGCCATAGAAATCTGGCAGAGGAAGGCAGAATCATATAAAAAGCAAGATTAAGATAGATTTAACATATTTACCAATTTTATAAATTGGGTTTGAAACAACAGATTAGCAGCATTGGGAACCGTGCAAGGAATATGTAGAGGGAAAATAGTTTCAGAGTACTGAGATCACTCCTCTGAGTCAGCAGCTTCATTAAGGGCATTACAGCTGTATTCATCAGATAAGCAAAACTAAAATACTGATATTTAAGATTTGAAATTAAAACAAATTTAATGTCATTTCATTAATAAAGCATATCACATCTGGGAAAACACAAACAAGAACACCATGACAGAATCCTACATACAGATAAGACAATTTGAGAAAACTTTACAGAACCTATTGCTATATTTACACAGATATAAATACATGTATTTATATATAATAAACACACGTAGATATATCCTCCCTCTTTATTCGTAAACCAAATCCAACCTGTAGCTCAAAACGTTAAGCAGAGTCCTCTTTCCTTTGCAAAAGTGCCATAATATAAGAAACAAGTAAACATTTTGAAGTCCAAAGCCAAATCATCTTTAAAACAGGTGGCCACACACAGCACATAATAAAAGCTTCCTCTGAGCTTATCCATGGAGTATTTGTTTTTCTTCTTTTCTCGAGAAAACCACTGAGTAATCACAAAAATTTACCTCAAAGTATTCCCAATGAACTTAACACTCTAGAGCCTCCCTATGCCCGTTTCAAATAACAAACGGGAAAACCCTGGACCTTCCATTCTGATTGCACTCTAAGTACTGTCCTGGTTTCTGCTGGAATAAAGTTGATTTCCTTCCTAGTAGCTGGTGCAGTGCTGCGTTTTGTTTTCATCTGAGAACAATGCTGATGACACACCAATGGTTTAGTTGTTACTCAGTAGCACTTACCCTGATCAAGGACTTCTCAGTCTCATACTCCGCCAGTGAGGAGAGGCACAAGAAGCAGCGAGGAAGCAGAGACAGGACATCTGACCCAAACTAGTCAAAGGGGTATTCCATACCATAGCATGTCATGCCCAGTATATAAAGTGGGGGGAGTTATCCAAAAGGGATCAATCACTGCTCAGGGACAGCTTGGGTATCAGTCAGTAGGAGGTGAGCCTTGTGCTTTTCATTTCCCAACAACCCTTTCTTCTGAAATGAGGTATTAAACAGAGATCAGCTGTGTAACCTATACATAAAGGCTTGCTTGATAGTAAACGGAGAAACTCAGCTTCATAAAGTCATACCATCCTAACATATTTTTTAAGGCATTAGCACAAGCCTCTCCAGTTACTACAGAAGGAGCCCAACTGAAAGACAGGTTAGACACCAAATTTTACTTGGCCTGTCTCAGAAGAATCAAATCCACACTACCATCAGAGAACCTGTGTGCTACTTAGCTACCATCTGGGTTTAAACCATGATATACAAGTAGAAATTTTTATTCTTTCAGAGTGCTCAAACAATGCAAACTGCCACTTACTTTCAGAACTCAGGTGTGCATTATCTATTTGAAAACTGAAACAAGCATATCTAGATTCCACATAGTGAAAGGTAGCATATTTTAAAACAGTTCGTGTTTCACAGTTAACATTAAAAGACACTGGTGACCTATGACATACTGTGAGACTTCCACTTTCTACAACAGACATTGCTGCACACTAGCTAACCCAGCTCAATCTGGAGATACTTCAAGCATTGACAAAAAAGAAGAGGGGCAGTGTGTCTAACCATTAATGGAAGCCAACCTACAGAGCATCAATGCCACATCTGCTAGCCACTCTACACCAAAGAAACAGCTGGTGTTAATATACAATTAAGAGCTGAGAGGAACACAACAGAAGTGTATGCAGGTGAGAGAGGTCACTGAGGGGTAGTATAAAGGAAAGAGGGGGTCAAGTTATTATCTGGAATGTGTGCACAGGGCACAGTCATCTTTTAAATCATTTTTTGTAATAGCCATGCCTGTATTGATTTAATAATATCTTCATGCTACAAATTTACTCAGCACACCATGAAGAACTACATAAAAAATTGAGTTATGAAACCAGGTTTTGTTTCTTTCCCTACACAAAGTAAGGAGAGACTGAAGGCTTTTAAGATGGGGCATACTCTAAGTGCTTTATTAGCCTTGCTTCAAATTAAAAGGCAAACATTATCAAGTCTTTCAATTACAAGCCTTTGGATAAAATAACATGAACACCATAAAAATGAAATTTTACTTTTAAATCTAAGTGACTAATATGCTGTTGTGTACATGACAACTAACATCCTGGATCTTTTACCTTCAGGTCTATATGAGCATATATATAAAGCTAAAATACAATGGAGAGAGGGCATTTGTGCATTCATATGAAAGAACGGCTGTATCATACTAGGCAATATCATACTTCAGAGTATTAGGCCTCTAAAGACAAGTTTTCAAGAATAAGTATTTACTGTAAATGACACAAACAAGACACATGAAATATTGATAGCCACTCTTGCAAGCATACAGAGAAAAACATCCAATGCTGATTTAACACCATTACCTTCACTGAAGCTAATGTGTTTCTGAAAGGAAGGCGAGATCAAGACCACACTGCCCATAGGCAACTGTTCCCATACCTAGCCTCTTTGCCATGAGAAGCTGACAAAACCCTATTCCTCATATATCAGCAATCACCACTGACTGCTTGTTCTGCCAATTGCCTCCCTCCTTCAGAATGATCTGAATAAGAACTATAGTTCAAAGGGGCAGAAACAAACAAAAAGGGTCATTTTAAGTGCTAAGGTCAGGCTGTATGTTTCAGGGCAGGGGAGCCTAAAGTAACACAGTTACAAGTTACCATGACCCTGGAGAGGAAGTTACTTAATATTCATGTTGACAGAAAAGAAGAAAGGATTAATCATGTGGAATTAGCATTTTCATTGAGGAGCTTGGTTGAGTCTTATGTTCTACTTCGAGAGGAAGACCGCTGCTTCAC
>JASSUY010044279.1:25854-40361 GCA_032466535.1 Forpus xanthops
TTCACACTACCACTTTACATTTCTCATTTATCGAAACATTGCAGCTTGCTCCTAACTGTCATTAACTGATGAATAATGAAAGACTTCTTTACTTTTACTTCAGATTAATCATGCAGCTCCCTTGGTCTTCCCATGCCTGAATGTGTGTTCTGAACCTTTCTTTTTTTTACTATTATTACTTTTCCTTTTTTCCACAATTCATGTGGGAAAAAGAAATCTGTTTAATTAGATTTCAATTCTTTTGGGGGAAAAACAGTCTCTATTGAAAGGGCGTCACCTAGTATTTTCACCTCAGAGTTACAGTGTTGCAGTGGCACTGTGCACTATTCTCTCAAATTGTGTCACATTTATGTTAATTTTAAGCCATCTCCTATGTTACATAAATTAACAGTTAAAAGAAAAATAAACAGAATTCCAGTTACTTATCACAGAGAAAAAGGATGCAAAATTTAAGTGAAACAATTACAATACGCAGATTTTATTATAACTATTATAAAGTAAAAAATACAAATCACTGTGTACCAATACAGTACACAAGTATCAAGTCTTTCTAATACAAGTCTTCAGATGAAATAACATGAAGACCATAAAATTGAAATTTGACTTTTAAATCAAAGTGACTAATAATGCTGCTGTGTACACGACAACTAACATACTGGATATTTTACCTTCAAGCCTATATTAGCATATACATAAAGCTGAAAAGGAATGGAGGGAGAGTATGGATGTTAAAGAACAGTTGCACCACAGTAGGCAGTACAATAGTGTATTAGGCCTCTAAATACAAGTTTTCAAGACGAAGTATTTACTGTAAATAACACAAACATGACACATGAAATGTCTTAATACGGATTTTTTTTTATTTGTAAATTAATAATTAAAATTCTTATTTTCCTTGACTCTTCCCTTTCTGTGCCCTCCTCCATAGAGTATGAAAAGCTAGATTTGACTTTTCAGTTACAGATATAAACCAAATGATATAAAAAATCCTGGTTTGGTCTATAATGAGTGGCACATTAATTAGTACAGCATATAGAGCTACTTAATGCAGTCAAATAATCCCTATATTTTAGCCTTGTAATGCTTGCCCTGCCACACCTGACACTAAATACATGATCTACTTTATGATCATGCCTAGAGTAGAAAACAACAAACCAGCTGCAGTTGTACAAAGGTGGACACAGGCAAAAATGTTCCCTCACAAACACCTGCAGATGATCAGGTTACACCTTGAAGTACTCTGATTAAGCATCCCATATTTTATTTGTGTAGCTACATATGCTCTTCATGATTCAAAAATCATCCGGTTGTACTGGAGGACAGAAAAGGGAGGAAAGACCAAACACAATAAACTCACTCTGTTCCTTCTTCTCTCTCAAAATAATCAGAAAAAACCTAGCTAATTCTTTGCAAATCTTCTCCTGTTTCTCATGCCTTGAGCAGCCCTCTTCATGATCTGCGTCTTCCTCAGAGCCTATCAGCCTAACAATCATTACAGTACAACACAACATTGTTCTCAGTATTGAATGTCTAAAATAGTGTGCCTAAAATAACGTTTTAAGATACAGTGGATTTGTCTGCACATAACTGAAGATGATTATAGAAATCAGCATGTTTTCTCTTGCTATCTATTAAGCATTTTCATCCATCACCTACAGAGTGTTCTCTAGCATCATTCAGTTCCCTTTAAAGTGACTTAAATGTCAGGTTCTTTCCATTATCTTACCAGACAGCTTCATGCTGAATATAAGAATAAAACGACATGTGCATAATGCCAGTGCATTATATCCAGTTGAGCCACATTCTGTTACACTTCTGAAAGACTTGTAATAATCACAACTCCTCATTTTAACATTTAGCTACGCATTTTTGTGCCTTGCTATGTTAACTCCAATTTAAAATTTCAACGTTGAATTAAATTCGTTGCAACACTGCATCATGGGTTTAGTAAGATACAGACATACTTTAACCCACATCTTAAGTATTTTGCCCAAGATGATGAAGCAACAGCTAAAAGACAAGGAAAACTACATATAAGACTCGTAACAGTAACAGTCTGCCTGATTTTTTTATCTCCTCTGGTATACTTCATTTCAGTTGCTCATAAAACTTCTTTCAAGTTCTCCCTAAGCTCTTGTCATCACCTCTGAGTTTTCTCTAGTTTGCTAACATGGTTTTAAATCAAGACCTAGAACCTCACATGCTAGAAAGCTAAATTTCTCCATCTACAGAAACCTGGAAAGAAGTTTAAATCCAACTGAAGTTTCAGCTTCACTCTGTTCTGTTGCAAAACAGATATAATAGTTTGTCATTCCTAAAAATGCTGCGCTTTCCTAAGCCACACCAATGATCTCTCATGTCAAGCATTCTCTGCCTTGCAGTGGCTAACTTAAGACATGCATCATATACTTATGTAGGGTGTATTGTACTAAAGGCAAGTATAAAAATGCCTTTCAGAGGTCTCTGGCAATCATCTCCTTCCTTGATTCATACAATTTGATTATTAAATTTTTCTGCATTACAACTAATTTTCTTTCTTAATCTTATTACAAACTTCCCAAAGTCCCTTTGTATTTGTAACTCTGTAACTTCACTCGTTTTAGATGTGAACGCCTATATCATCACTTTCTTGCCTATTTTAGTGCAAAATTCTCCATTTAAGATAGTCATTAACAAGAACACTTTCAGCTGGACTAATTTCACACATATCTAACATTGGTCTTTGCTTCTTCCTGCTGCTGCTACCTGAAGGATGGGGTATTATCACAGCCTGCAGAATGTGTTCTTTCAAAGCAAAACTGATAACTCCGATGATTTAAAAAAGGCTACATAAAAATATAACAGACCTGGTAAAATTACGCTCTAAAATTGCACATGTAATTCTTTCCCTATAGAAGCAAAAACTTCGAACCAACAAAATCAAAACCACAAACTGGATTTTTATTTTTCCGCTGTTGCAGAAAGTACAACTTACTTGAACACCAATAAATCATTCTGCTTTTAAGTTCTTCATTGGAAGTATTTTGAAACTTAAACTGGCATTAGCTACCTTTGTCATTAATCTTATTTACGTTCAAGAAAGCAGAATATTTCCTCACAGAGTGTTGAAATAGAAAAGTACCAAATCTTGGTGTTTGTTACCTATCACCACATGCACCGTACATGCAGGTTTGCTATCCTGTGGATCAAAGTAACAAGAAATTCAGTTACTTTGAGACAAGATATCATATATAAGGACAGCTAAACACAGTGGGAGCTACAAAATAGTGTTCTCTATTCCTGTCAACCCTTTGCTCTCCCTGTGGATGGCAACACATTTGCTTGGATTCCACACTGATAGAATTGTTTCCAAGCCAAATTCATTTTATATGACACTCCAGCACCCATGTACAGGAGCACACGAGTTCAGCTCCAGACTCTAATATCATTATGCTACATGGTAGATATTTCACTCACCCCTTATATAATTTTGTTTGTTTTAAAATGCAGATGTTGGCACAACTCCTTTGTGAAACATTTTGAGAACCACTAACAAAACCACCATGTAATAAACAGTATTGGCAGCTTACTAAGGCGTCTTCCTGACCTATAACTTGCATGCACAGATGGCTTACAGTCATGTGTGGCAAATACCACCCTCCTTCTGCTATGCCGCTGCACAGTCACAGGCAAGGTCTACCTGCGGGCTCTTGATCTGCTGTGCCAGAGATTTACCTTCTGCCCTCACAGATGCCTGGAAGCTCCAGGCTTCTAGAGCCATGTAGAGGCAACTTCACCTTGCCAGGCTTTATGTATCTAATGTTACTTCAGTTATCAAATGAATGTGCATCATGATTTGAAAAAAATTTTGCATGCATAACATGTTGCAATAAAAATTAGTACTCTGGGAATGTCCAATTCCTTAACCAATTTATACCTTTGAGGGTGTAAAAAGTCCATATAAGAAGTATATCTGCTCTTTATTTCTTATATTATACACACACACACCCCAAAAATTCCCTCCCTGTATTAGCAGGATTTTCTATTTCTTAAAATGCTAAACAAAAACCAGTTTACTTGCTTTAAAATAATTACTGCAGGATAAGTCTAGAAGAATACTGATAATGCTAATGCAGCAGACAAAAACATATAAGCCAATATCAGAAATTAAAATCCTGGGTTTGTACCCCAAGTCAACTTAGCATTCCATCAGAATTTGTGTGTTACATATCCATATCCCCCATAATCTATAGGGATAATTCAACAATTATTTTCCCACATGGTATAACCAAGACATTAACAGCATCACCTGTAATTTTATTTACTGACCCAGTAGCTCTGGAAAGACTTGCCCTTCTCTTGTATTTGAATCTCTTCACAAGTTTTACAACTGATTGCAATAGGACAGGATTACCAGACAGTGTCACTTCACTTTGCATTGTAGCTTGACAAAAACTAACAGAAGATTGTTTACACGCTGTCAGAATAAGGTTTAACTTCAGACAAGGCCATTGTTGTGTGTTATAAACTCAGCTGCAGTGTTTCACACCATAGTATTTCAGAATATAGGAAGTATCAGAAAGATCAACAGCAGTACAGATAATGAAGTATTTATGGAAACTCTGCAATTTGTATTTATTTACAGGACTACAAATTGTGTTCCTATCACCTTTTTCTGAAAAGCCAACTGCTGCATTACTGTCTGCATGCTATTTCTCAAACAAAACCAGGCATCTAATTAAATTCCAAGTATCCTTGACATTAAGCAAGTTGATTAAAAAAAAAACAGAAAAGACATACAGAACATTCTATCATCACAGATGACCCCTAAAAGACAAAGCCCAGCAAATGCTAGGCATTGACTCTTTTTAATCTTCCAGCACTCTTTCTCATAATAGAGCACAAGTTCAAGCACAAAGTCTCCCAGGCACTTAATAGATGTAACCCTAAGAAATATAAATTGCTATTTTTTCCCATCTGTGTACTTTTTGTCTTGTTTTAACCTCTTTCTTATAACTTCCATATTGTTCTACTATACCCCATAGGAGTTTAAGAAAAACACTGCTCATTTGATGAATCCCCTCCTAACAGTACAGCACAGATAACCACTTTGCAGAATATTACAGGCAACAGAAAGCTGGGATATTAGTTCAGATGTGCTTTAAGTAAAATGCTGTTTATCACCAAAGGTCAAGATTAGATTCTTGTCAAATTGAACTGTCACCAACTGTTAGACCAGATGATAAAGTCAATGAAGGAAGTCTTACACGCAGTCATAACAAGATATTCATTTAACACATTAGAAGTCTCTCACACAGCACTCTTATCCTCTTTCTCCCCCCATCACAGCCCTGCAGCCCCCTATCCTCAGCAGCTCTACAGCTCCCAGTCTATTCCCCCCCATGAGTATCAAGCTTTTTTTGAAGCCTGCTCAATTGGCAAAATGTCCTTACTACAAAAGCACACAATGATTTTTCTAACTTCCTTAAGAGTTTTTCTACATCAGAAATGAGACCTTATTAGTAGGCAGAAAAGGTATGTAAAGCCTCTCCCAGAGCCCACTCCATCAGTATTAATCAATATTACTTATAATCAGATAAAAGTGTCTTTTCAACTAGAAATTACTTCAACCTAGTGCCCCCACCACAATAAAAATAATTCCAAACCACAGTTTTCATCATATTTGAGGTATCAGAACACTGTCCCTCTGTACAAAAGTAACTTACAGAATACCTGCACAATCAGAATGACTTACCAAATAGCACTGATCCTACAGAGAACAGCTTGGTGAACCCAGGCTTTCACTTGCCTTGGAAACATAAGTGAAAAACACATCTAAACATGGAGAAGAAACTGTTTTCAAGAACCAACAACCAAAGACTACAGAAAAGTGCTTGCTGTAATGGTAAGGTAGGAACAATGGGCTGGCACTTCAGTGTGTTTTAACCAGTTTCATTACTCATTGCCTCAAGGAGCTTCAGCTGCTGCTGCACCTACAAGATCAATACTGCTAATTGTGAGGAAAATTAGTCAGGACACCACAGAGCCTCCTATTAATGATGCCTGCCAAAAGAAAGTCAGTTTATCAGCTATCCTAAAGGTTAACATCAATATCAAATGTAACAACCTCAAATGATTATATCACTAACCTTGCAGGCAATGCCACTACAGTGGTGCAAAAAAACTTCAGAATTGCCTGCATTTCACAACCTCTGTTGGTGCCCTGATGAACAGATGCCAAGTTTGTTGTTTGTTTAATATCCTTTCATTTGACTCTAGCAAGAATAAAACATGTCTACAGCAATTCTTTCAGTTCTGTCAGTACTCTTTAATAACACTGAGCAAGAGAACTGACCGAGGTATCAGCTAATACTACAGGAAATGGTTTGCTGGAATGATCTTGCTGCTTCTGCTCAGAAAGACCTCAAAAAACAAAGAGCAAATAAGTATTGAACTTTAAAAGAAAACAAAACCAAATCAACCAAACAAAAAATCCCTATTAAAACCAACCACCTGGTTACATTCCCAAAATAAATTAACAACAAAGACAGCACCTCAGGAAGTCAATAAGCCACAGACACTTAGAAGCTGGGAATGTCTCACTAAGTGCTTGCCCCATTTTTGCCTTTCCAAAATGCACTGTTTATCTACCATGAGACAAAAGACAAAGAGGATAAATGATTATTTAAAATATTATTCATATCTAATAATGGCTGAGAATGTTTATTTGAAGTTATAGCAACAATCTCTAAGAGAAATATTCTATAGTAATAATCTAGAAAAGAAATGTGCATCTCGCACTTTTCTATATACCTTGTATAAGAATAGCATTAATAATTTGTGAGACCCAAGCCACTATATATACCCAGTGCATACTGGAAGGCTAGAATAAACTTCTTGAATTACACACATTCTTACTAGTTCTTAGTAGCTTACAAGGTTTTAAAGATCATACTATGGTTGTCAGAGCAGTATATTTTAAAGTGCACAGAATGTTACCGTATGGTTTAGTAGCCAATACCCAGACTGCTCCACTTGGGATGGTAAAATGAAAATACCTTAAAAATCTGCGTCAGCCTTTTGCAGCAAAGATGCATTTGAAACACAGATCAAGGTGGTCTATCTCACTACAGAACCTGCAGTTGACATGATAAGAAAGCAAGGGAAAGAATCAAAGGCAACAGATATGTTTCTTAACTTTTTGATATATGCTTGATCTCTAATATGAAGCTAACGGGTTCTAACAAGATGACAAAACTGTCAGGAAAACAACATTGCCAGAAAACAAACAGGGGTAGAGCAGTTGATGCCATCTTCCTGGACTTGTGCAAAGCATTCAACACTGTCCACATGACATCTTTATCTCTAAATTGGAGAGACATCAATTTGATGAAGACTCGCGGTCAATGTCTCAGTGTCCAACTGAAGACCAGTAACGAGTGGTGCCCCTCAGGGATTGGTACTAGGACCAATCTTGTTCAACATCTTTGTTGATGACATGGACAGTGGGATTGAGTGTGCCCTCAGCAAGTTTGCTGATGACACAAAGCTGTGTGGTTCGGTTGATATGCTGGAGGGAATGAATGTCATCCAGAGGGACCTTGACACACTTGTGAGGTGGGCTGATGCCAACCTGATGAAGTTTAACCATGCCAAGTGTAAGGTCCTACACCTGAGTGGGAGCAATCCCAGGCACACATACAGGTTGGGGAGAGAGGAGATTCAGAGTAGCCCTGCAAAGAAGGACTTGGGGGTGTTAGTCAATGAGAAACTGAGTTTGCACTCACAGCCCAGAAAGCCAATCGTATTCTGGGCTGCATCAACAGGTAACAGGTTCAAACTTAAACAGGGGAAGTTTAGATTGGATATAATGAAGAAATTATTTACTGTTAGGGTGGCAAGGCACTGGAACAGGTTGCACAAGGAAGTTGTGAATGCTCCATCACTGGCGGTGTTCAGGGCCAGATCGGACAAAGCCTTGAGTGGCATGGTTTAGTGGGAGGTGTCCCTGCCCATGGCAGGGGGGTTAAAACTAGATGATCTAAAGGTCTCCTCCAACCCTAACTATTCTGGATTCTATTTTATGATTTTAATAAAGGAGGTTACCCAGACATAGGCACCACCTCCTGACCTTCTCACCTAATGATTACACAAATCAATATTCAGATACAGACTGACTATGAAGACAGTTCTCACCAAATCTTCCTACATTTCAGTGGAGAAACTTCTATTTCTTACTTGGGCTTTGATATTTTAGTCTCTTTTTAAACCTTGCTGATGCTCACCTGGCCTCCAGCTAAGATGCTAACTCCTTGTTTACAAAACAGAAGCAAAGCAGGAGTATTAAATTTAAAAAGTCTTAATTTTTTCATTTCTGTATTTTTTTAACAACCACCACAGAAGATTAGAATTACCTGCACCACCCCTTTGAAAAACAATTATTTACTAGCTCAAGTAGTAGAAAATACCCCTAAGCATATGGAAGTGAAGCAGAAGAACAAATACTACAAGCCCGCAGTTTGATTGTCAAGTCTATCTGTTCATAGATAATATGCTACTCTGACTGCCAGCATACTGTGAAACTACTATAAAGGCATGAAAACAAAACATGAGAATAGTATCCAATTACATTTATACATTATGAGATATTTTTAACTAGCACTAAAAAAAAGAAAAAGAAAAGCATTTAGAAAACTAGACAACTAGATAAAATGATCTCTTGATCAACAATCCACTTTTCTTCTGTGTGTCTAAGTGTGATGTCTTCATTATTAAATCCTCTGTGTAAAGTTAATCCCTTTTAGCTACTTAAGGCTTAGAACAGCTCAAATCTCCCATTTCTGCCAATAAATTCTACATGACACAGAAAGGACTACATGAGATGAGTATTTGATTCAGATTCCTCATCTAAGAAAATTTACCACAAAATTCTATCCATCTACTATCACTAGGAATTGCAGTAACGAACTAGCATGAATTATACAATAAGACAGTTAACAAGACATTTAATTCCATGTATTTTTGGAGAGGATGACAATTGGAGAAAAGAAGGGTTTTCTTCCCCTTCCTCTCTCCTCCCTTTCCATCTACCAAGACACTTGTTATTGAAACAAGAGCTGCACACTTGACCTAATATGTAGTCCTAATATGTAGCCCAAATTTTACTCAGATTTAAGACTTCTATATTAACTTGCTATGTAAAATCCTGCTATGGACATATGAGGCAGCTGCTCTGTTTCCTTTATAAATGCCTGTCTGTGTACTTTATAAACATGAACCACACACACAACTATGTAAAGTATTTTTCAAGTCCTTCATATAAAATGACATCTGATAAACTAGAGATTTTTTACAATTTTTTTTATAAATTATTCTTTTTTTTTTATACAGAAATAGAATATTTCTGCTTTAAAAGAGGAACATCAGCAAATCAGCATTTAAAAAATGTAATCTTTCCTGAATTTTGGAAAATTGCTCCCTTATTAGCTAAGAAATTTGTATAAACGTGTGCAATTTCACAGCATTTCATTTTGAAGTTAAAACTCTTCTTGGTACCAGAAGAAAACTCAATGAATATGACCCACTGTCTCCCTGGATATTTTTACCCCAATTTGTGTCCTACATAAATACTTTCTGCAGTCCTTTACTGGTTTACATGCTTTGGGGAAAGCATGTCCTCCATTTGTGCTAGCAGAACTTAGCGCACTGAGCCCTCACCTGGAACACCAAACAGAATATGCTGGTCAAAATGCAGATGAAGCTTCTTTCATTGCCTCCCAGCACTTCAGTTCATGCTAGGGGCTAAAACTCAGGCACTGGTTGTGTATTCGGTCCTTCACTCCTCCAGATCTTCTGCCAGCTAAAGAAGTGAAGTACAGGATGCTAGCTCCAAAGCTTCAGTGTAGCTGACATAACAGCAAGACCAGGAGAACAAATAAAAACTCTCCAGCCAACAGCAGCAAGATACATCATGCTTTTTTTCTTGGAGGAAAGATAGAATCATAGAATCATTTAGCTTGGAAAGGACCTTTAAGATCATTAAGTACAATCATAAACCTAACATTGCCAAGTCTACCAATAAACCATGTCCCTAAGTGCCACATCTACACATAATAGAATAATAGAATGGTTAGGTTGGATGGGACCTTAAAGATCATCTAGTTCAAACCTCCTGCCATGGGCAGGGACACTTTCCAATAGACCAGGTTGTTTAAAGTCCCATCCAACCTGGCCTTGAACATTCAATTCAGCCCTAAGAGATCACCAATTATGCCAACCTTACGGAATGTGTAGAGATTTTGCAGTATGGACAACTTTACACTAGTGACAAAGCTAAAACCATTTATCCCATTTAGCGTCTAGAGATTAATTTAAACTATTGCCTTAGAGGTGAAAGACCACCACTTCATCCACCAATCTACCCATACCTATTATTTACAATAAACGTAAACCCTTCTCTGTCAGTATATAGGGATATTTCATTTCTGCATTGTTCAAGTGCCTAGATTATCTGTGGTCCAAAACATTCTTTGTTTTAACTACGTAACAGCTCTCAGAATTGCAATTAGGATTTATTATACATAAACTCTATTCCATTCACTGTTTTTTAACAAAATCAAAGACCCATTATTTGCAAACATGGAATGCTCACCATGCTTTTTAAAGGGATTTTTAAATCCATTCTCTGTCTGAGGAGGCTTACTTCTTTTGCCTGTGTTCCTATTTGCATGTGTAAGTATGCAACTGTATCTTAAACTGTAAAATCTGTGTAAGAAAAGTCATTGCTTAAAAGAGATTTTATATACCTAGGTATACTTTGCTTATGCAACCAAAGTTAAAACTTCTATAGCACAAGAAATCAGCAACTGTTTCACCCCCTTACTACTTTTAGTAACTGTTTATATAACACAGGAATTTCACCAAGTCTCTGTATTCTGAATTCTGTCTTACTGAACTTCTTAAGCAGCACTTCTCACTTACCTCCAAACCATCCCACTGAAGTGAGCAAAAAGTGCCAGATGGCAGGAATAGCATGTTTCAACAATATTTCTCTGGAAGTTCCAAATATTTGGTTTATCAGAGACACAGGCACACTGCCAGACAGTTAGCCAGATCTATCATTGTTGGCTATCTCATTCTGTTAAGGGAAATATTGTGAAGCATATGTATTGATTATCCCCCATAAGGGGGAAGGGGAACAAGAGCCAGTGACATTTCCATTATGTTAGGTATGTTTTCAGTGAACACCAAACACTTGAGTGGACTGATCTCCTGCCCTATTTTTTCCATATTTGCTGGCAGTGAGAAAAGCCTTCAAAAATCCTTACAAAGCAAAAGCTCCTCCGTTACCGGAAAAGAAAAACAAAGCCAGTAAGACCTACTTTTAAAGAAGGTATTACTGAAACTATAGCAGCAGGTTTGCTGATTTTGACATATGTGGAAAGGAGTAAAAAAAGGTAATGATATGTCTATGACATGGGTGTTTATTTTTCTACTACTCCATTTCTTTTGGTTATTTCTTTTAATATTTACCAAAAATGTTACTCTCTTAGTTTTCTCCTCCTGATTCTGGCTTTTGCCACGAAAAGGTAACTCATAGCATAAGTACTTGGAAAAGTGCTTACAAACCCTCTAAATAATTTCTTTCTTGGAGAAAGAAAAATCTCTAGTCATTTGTACTGGCAATTTATCTATTGTCCCAATACTGAGACACTATTAACAAGTATTTTAACAAGGACATACGTTCTTTTCCTCAAAATAATCTAAGTAAATATCCTCCAAATCATTTTAATGTTATCTGTTAACAATAACTGTTAACAATAGTTTTATTTGCCATTTAAAGCAAAAATAAATGCAAATGAAAGTAATAAGCAGTATCTATTTATAGCTCTCTAATGCAGTTGTACCAAGAATATATGCAATAGAATCACTGGCTGATTTACTTCTTTGGCTTACAACATCCACTTAGGTTTTATTTATATCACATGCATATGCAACCAATTCATACGAAGCTACAAAAAAGCTGCAATATATGCAAGCAAACCATGATCTGAAAAGCCTTCTGAACATTCAGCACAGAGTATTACTGAATCTAGTTCCTCTCCAGGTACTTTGTGCATCAGCTGAATGCTTCTGATCCTGCATAGCATTATTCCATGTTTCAATTTCTCCACTGAAGTCTCACTTCCAAGGAAGTTTGTTCAAATGCTCCATGTCAGCTAGTCCAACTCGTAACCTACCTTCTTCCTAAAGCAGATGTAAGAAGTATGACCCTATGCGACTCCTAAGTGAAGGAAGCTGGACAAAAATTGTATTTGGACAGGAGACCACTAGCACTCATAACACTGCAGGATGTGGTATTAGTGATTCATTAGGTAGCATGCCGGCAGCCAACTAACTTTCTCTTCTCAACTTAATATATCACACTTGGTGCCTCTCCAAAGTGTTAAACAAAAGTCTGGAGCACTAGGAAACTAATTTCCAAAGGCACTGTGGGGCTAGAGAAGGAAGGAAGTAGATATATTGCATCTGTTACTGTTGCATCTGTCTTCAGAAGTTTCAAACTCTCAGGAATCCTTTTCCCCCTAAAAATGACCTTAGAATTCTTTCCCCAACATCCCATAACCTGCATTGGAATAAGGGTATTCTGGGGATCCATGAAAAATACTGAGCTTTATTCTAGATTGTTGCTAAAATATTCCCCATGCTCAGTTTTTGAAGCAACAAGTTTCACAGCCCCAGTAACACACAGTCCCATAGCTCCATCTCTGCTCCGTCATGTTCCACCCTTTTCACTTGATATGTTCACCTGGGCATGACAGCAAAACATATCAGGTGATCAGAAATCATTCCTTCACTCCAATTAGAAGACAAGCCCAGGAGGCACTGCCCCATGGATCTCACATAGGGCAAAAATACCTGCACACTACATTAACAGGAATAACATGGAATTTGCTGGCTGATATTCAAGGATCACCTACTCCAAGCTCAGGAGTGTTGCATCCCAAAAAGCAGGAAATGGGGCAAGAAGACCAGGAGGCCTCCATGGTTGGGTAAGGAGCTGCTGAGAAAACTCAGAAGGAAAAATGAAGCTTATAGAAGGTGGATATGAGGACAGGCAGCTTGGGAGGAATACAAGAACATTGTCCAGGAAGCTAGGGATCAGGTCAGGAAAGCTAAGGGCCAGTTAGAATTGAGTCTGGCTAGGGATGCCAAAATAACGGGAAGGGCTTCTACAGGTATGTTGCAAACAAAAGTCAGACTAGGGATAATGTGAGCCCTCCCAGGAAGGAAATGGGAGAACTAGCTATCACGGATTTGGAAAAGACTGAGGTTCAAAATTACTTCTTTGCCTTAGTCATCACCAGCCAGAATGTCGTTGGCCTTCTTGGCTGCCTGGGCACAAGCTGGTTCATGTTCAGTGGCCATCAACCAGCACCTCCAGGTCCCTTCCCATGAGCAGCTTTCCAGCTGCTCTGCCTCAAGCCTGTAGTGTTGCCTGGGGTTGTTGTGGCCTAAATGCAGGACCTGGAACTCTGCCTTGAACCTCTTACTACTGGTCACAGCCCATCAAGGCATCCTGTCCAAATCCCTCTGCAGAGCCTTCCTACCATCCAGCAGATCAACACTCCAAGCCAACTTGGTGTCATCTGCAAGTTTAATGAGGGTGTGATTGATCCCCTTGTCCAGGTCATTGATAAAGATACTAAACAACACTGGCCCTAACACTGAGCCCTAAAGGGCACCACTAGTGATCAGTCATCAACTACATGTGATGCCATTTACCACCACTCTTTGGGCTCAGTCATCCAGTCAGTTTCCAACCCAGCAAAGAATACACCTATCCAGGCCATGAGCAGCCAACTTCTCCTGGAAAACACTGACTGTGTCAAATACCTTATTTAAGTCCACAAAGACAATGTCCACACCCTTTCCTTATCAATCACATGGATCACCTTATCATGGAAGGAAAGTAGGTAGGTCAAGCAGTACCTGCACTTCATGAATCCATACAACTGGGCCTGATCCCTCTACTTTCCCACATGTGCTTTATGATTTCACTCAGGATCACCTGCTCCATGACATTCCCCAGCACTGAGCTCAAGGCCTGCAGTTCCCAGAGTCTTCCTTCCTGCCCTTTTTGTAGAGAAGTGTCACACTGGCCAACCTCCAGTCCCTTGGGACCTGCCGACTAGGCCAGGACTGTTGACAGATGATGGAGAGTGGCTTGGTGAGTCCTCTGCCAGCCCCTTCAGCACTCTTGGGTGTAACACATCCAGTCCCATAGACTTATGTACATCTAAGTGGAGCAGGAGGTTGCTAACCAGATCTACCTGAATCATGGAGAAGGCTGAGGTTCTTAACCTCTTTGCCTCAGTCTTCACTGGAAAATGCACTGACCATACCACCCAAGTCTTGGAAGATAGATGCAGGGACAGTGAGAATGAAGATCCTGGGCCCACTGTAGGAGAGGATCTGGTTCAAGACCATCTTAGGAACCTGAATGTATACAAGTCCATGGGACCTGA
>JASSUY010044286.1:0-42994 GCA_032466535.1 Forpus xanthops
TGGAACTGTTGGAACAAGTGCAGAGGAGGGCCACGAGGATGATGAGGGGACTGGAGCACCTCCCCTATGAAGATAGGGTGAGAGAGTTGGGGCTGTTCAGCCTGGAGAAGAGAAGGCTGCATAGTGACCTCATAGCAGCCTTCCAGTATCTGAAGGGGGACTATAGGGATGCCGTGGAGGGACTCTTCATTAAGGACTGTAGGGATAGGACAAGGGGTAACAGGTTCAAACTTAAGCAGAGGAAGTTTAGATTGGATCTGAGGAAGAAATTCTTTGCTGTTCGGGTGGTGAGGCGCTGGAATGGGTTGCCCAGGGAAGTTATAAATGCTCCATGGCTGGCAGTGTTCAAGGCCAGGCTGGACAGAGCCTTGGGTGGCATGGTTTAGTGGGAGGTGTCCCTGGCATGTCAGGGGGGTTGGAACCAAATGATCTTAAGGTCCCTTCCAACCCTAACTATTCTATGATTCTGAAGCAGGGTTTACTATCTTTGGGTGACATGTTAATAGTCATGTCAAGTTGAAGTCATAATACTAGCAGGTAGCATGAGATGGAGCTCACCCAGAACAGTGTGGTATGGTTTGATGGCATGGGCCAGTTTGGATGCTGGCAAAATTTGTGTACATGACTATTCATTTGGTTCATTTTCTTAGTGCTTCTTTTTGCTACTCTTGAAGATATTTCTGTTTTATTAAATCCTTTCTCCTTCTCCAGGCTCAGCCTCTCATTTGTATTTGATGTTGTTTATATTTGTATTCCTGTACCTTATGAAATATCCATCCAATTCTTTTGTAGGTGATTGTGTTGTTCCCTAATACATCATTAGGGATTCACTGTGGGATAATGTAAGAGTGGTGGTGAAGTGAGCAAACAGGACCATGTTTGAACACAGGCGGCTTTAGTAATTAGTAAATAGTGAGAAAACAGAGACGAACTGTAAACAGATTAATGGTTTTGAAAATTTCTGTTATACAAATGCTTTTCTTTAGATGTGCTGCTTTTGTTCAGTACTCAAAGGAATTTATTCTTGTCATGTAATTTTTGCATGTAGTAATAGGTTTTCTCTATGTAAATACCTTATAGAACTGTGGCAGAACTGTGCAGGAATATTTTCTATTGCTCTTAAAATTGATTTAAATGAACACATTTTTTGTTAATTATTTTGCCTCATTTTCTTATTGTCAACATTTGATTGAGTATAAAAATCAGCTTGAAATGCACTCCTAAGATTTCATCATAAAACACATTAAGAAGGGATTTTCAGAGCACTTCAGAAGGATTTGTTCTCGTAGCCTAAGACTGTTGAGGAGCCCTAGAGCAAGACTGGCAGTAATATTTGTTTTCATATGCACCTTTTGGGACAGAAAGAGGGCACATGCTGCTAGATTGACATCTTGAGAATATCAACTCAAAGCTAGGGATTTAGCAATGTTTAGTTTCTGGAAGGGCTGGCAAGTGGGAGAACAAAAAGCAGAGATGATGTTCATTATATATACCCCCATGTCTAGTAGGTGGTTGGTGTGCCACAAGGCCACTGGCTGCTGCTAGGCAGGCAAGACCTGAGGCCATTGCACCTCCCACAGATGTCATCTCCTGGATGAAACAGATTGAACTCTAATTCTCCTTCAGCCTAGTGGAAATCAGCAGGAAGTTTAATTTCTATTATCTTTGCAAGCTTTTAGTCATAATCTGATCTTATTTTGTCTATCAGGTAAAATTTTCTTCCTGCTTGAAACAGTGAAAATGAAGCAAGTGAAGAAGGGGTTTGCCTATAGACAGCAGCTAGTTAGGAACTTCAAATATTTTTAATTCAAGGCAATGAAAACAATTATATGCAGATCACAGGATGCTAAAGCTGTTTGTTATACAATTTGAAATGTAAATGGTGAGCAAAGAGTAGTTGTACTAATTGATGATCAAATCCTGACATGATAAATTTCTACATGAATAAAATCTGAGACCTAAACAGATTTGAGATTTTCAGTCATCCATCAGTTCACACCAAAGAGTTTTGCAGCCAAGTGAAAAGTCTTCAGACATCTTAGTTTTGTAAAGTTAGGATATTGGCAGGATTCTGCAGTTTGCGTAGACTGACATTGCACTGATAAATGAGTTCAAGAGGCTTTATCAAAGTGGGGTGGGTTTTTTCTGTTGTCAGGAGATCATATCAATAAAACTTAATAGGAAATGGAAGTTAAAAATGCAGCAAACTGTGAACTGAATATTACCCTAGTGGGAGCTCATTAATATCTCAATAGGTATACTCATGCATTATCTTAATTGCACATGGTCCTTAGGGAAATTGCCTTTTCTGAAGTTAGAAAACTACTGTCATTTGGTGAGTTGAGTTCAGGTGCACCATTTTGTTAATCTTTTAATAAGTTACTGAGGAAATGCAGCCTAACTCAGTCACATTTGAAGTAGCCTAGTAGCAGTAATTATTTTTATGGTTACGCTGATTTGTGAGGTTCGTGGCTGTGCAAGTGAATTTGCAGGCAGAGTGAGGCAGAGGTGATGAGGGTGTGGGCAGGAAGCCCAATGCTTCTGGCAGTAATTGCAGCTTCAGGGAGTTAGTTTATCTTCTGGCACTGAGTCTCTTGCATGTTTCCAGTTGAGACACTTGTCTATTAGCAAGGAGCTCACCACTTTCTGTTTTGCTTGAAAAGAAGGATCTATTGGAGAGTGAGACAAGGAGGATACAGTATGAGACAATAATACAAAAAAAGGTTGAAATGAAGAAGTGGAACAAGTTTGTATTTTAGTGGCTTTTTACTCTGAGATGTGCAATTCCAACTTCTGATGCTGAAAGATACTTGATGTTGCAAGTAGTGACTTAGGAGACAATTGTTGATATGTTTTCTGCCATGGCCTTTGGTACAGCTGCTCTCAAACAGACCCTGCTTTGCAAGTGAGGCAATGAAGTGTGGGCCAGAGAGACCTTTCTATTGCCAGAAGAAAATGAAGTAAATGAAGGATAATGATCAATTGTAAAAATAAATTAACATTAATTAATCACTTAATAATGCAATGTTCCCAGCATTAATCATTCACTCTTACTGTAATAAGATCATCAGCCAGGCAGATGATACGTAAAACTCCTGAGTGTGATGTTTGTCATAGTCCTGTAAACATGAAGGCTGTCTTCAGGAGGATCTGCCTCCCATACCAGTGATCTGCTTACTCATCTGCCAATACCTGAGTGCCCTTCTGAAAGCTCCAGCCACAGCTGTGTCTTGTTATGGTGGTGAAGGCTCTGGCTGCTGTGCAGATCACAGAGGAGGACCACAGGCTTTTCTCACTCACAGCTTTGCTGTGTAAAGGGGGGGGGGGGGGGTTATTCCTGTGCTTTATGGAGCACAGCTCTTCTGCAAAGTGTTAGAGCCATTTGGAAAGCAGACTGTAATTCCCTAGAGCTTTTTAATGTTTCAGACATGTTTCAGAACAAAAAATACGAAAAATGTGATGGAAGAGAGAGCTTGCTTCTTTAAACCAAGTTTTGAATGTGAGATAGTGGTGACAAATAACAGATTTTACCAAAATGGAAGAAAAAATGTATCAGTTGAGGGATGAAAAATATTTATCTGGTTAATTAAAAACAAACAAACAAACAAACCCCTAAAACTGAACAACAACTTCATATAAAATCCTCTGTGTTGTGATCCTGACATTAAGTCACTGTAGTGCTTGCTGGGTTTGTTGATGTCCCAGTTCTTCCTATGGCAGTAGAATGAGATATCTCAAACTGGACCTTTGCAGGACAAAAAGAATAATTAAGTATGGCTTAAGAGAAGCCATATGTTTAAAAACTTGTAAAAATAAGAAAAGCTATTGGGAAAGAGGAATGCGAACCTTTTTATTTAGGTGTTGCTTAGTGTGTAAGTTGGGTGAAATGGATAAACTTTCAGGTTTTGTGTGGTTTGAGCATGGTGCAGGATACTCAATACTGTCATAGGGCTTTTGTTCATAAACCCGAGCCTTAGTAACAGCTTTCAAAACTAAAACTGACAGTGATTGGCAAACCTTGAGAGGACATTTAGGAGATGTACTAGGTAGCAGTAGGACTATGCTTAAGATTTTCTACTACTCAGGCTTCCTTGGCATTGTACAGTGGCTTGTTCTGCCTTGCTCTCATTCATCTTGTGTTTGCATGTGATCAAGAGACTGCTCGTTCCGGGGCTGATCATTCATCACCTTGCAGCAGTGCTAAAGGTTTTACACACTGATCAGAGTGGAGAAGAGTTGATTTTTAAATGTGCGATTATTTAACTCTGACTTTATGCAGGTAGCTTTACTAAGGCTTTTTTCTGTGCCTTTGAATCTGAAATCCAGTCTGTGTGCATCTAGCCACTGCCCTACTGAACCCGGGATGGGAGGGTGGTTTGCATAGTAGGAGGCTGGGGAAGCTCCAGTTTGCTGCCCCAATGGGGAGGCCTGGCTGGCCTCTGGAAGCACTATCTCATGTTTGAGAGACACGGACCAGGGGAATGAATTCCATCATCAGAGAGAATTAAATGGCAGTCCTTCTTGTTCTCTCTTGGTCCCCACTCACGCTTCTTGCATGGTGAGCCCATCTGCATTGTCCTTGGGATCAGAGAATGGTGACATTTGGCCAGCTTGGGGTTGGGTCTTGAACTGGATAAATCCATTTTTATTTTGAAGTCTGCTTCAATGTTCAAAGAAGCTGAAGGTGCATGGCTGTGAGCTTACCTGGTGAGCAGCAGTGGTGTATGCTGTCTTCTGGCTATGGTCTGATGAGCATAAGCCCTGCGAAGAGATCTCTGGGAGGAGAGGGTGCCTAGCCATTGAGATTTGCCTGGAATTAACATGATTATGTGTTTTTCAAACTAAAGTCACTCTTAGTAAATACAAAACAGTGATGTGAAGGAGCATATGGTGTGAAATGCAGGAGAAAGGTTTCCTGTTGAGTCTGTGGGAGGTTTGTCCACATCCAATCGGATGTGAATGTTAAAAAATGGAAGAGAAGAAGAAATGCTGAGTTATTAGACTTTAGCTGGTACAAACAGATGTTCTGTTTGGATATCTGGAATGCTGCCTGCATGCACAGGAAAACATGTGGGAAAGGAAAATGTCTTTTGTAGGTGTCTGCAGCATGATGGACAAAGTTGAGCATGACATACTGGGCAAAGTTGAAGTCTAATAGTTCCAGTCTATATTGTACCTAGTTAAGGAATTTTCTCCCCATACTCAGACAAAATCTTATGATAATTCTACTCCTCATATATATAACTTCATCTTAGCCTGTAAAGAATATCAGTAAAGAAAAAATAAATGTATGCTTTTTATACTGCAAGTGATCAAAACAGCCAGAAGTGGTTAATATTTTATTGACAGGCAACTAAGGCTAAAAAAACACCAAAAGATCCCCTAAGTAATATAAGCAGTAGAGCAAATCCTGTAGAAGCCTTGCTTTTTGTAAAAGGGCTGAATATGTTCCTTTTGATTTTCAGTTGAAAAAACAGTTGTTGGCAAGTTGGAATACTAACATAGTTGCCATAGATTAAAAAAAAAAATCATATTTCATCTTTTATTTATAATTAAAAAAACCTAAGCATGTGACTATCTCTGTAAGGTTCTGTGTGTGGGACTGCATGTTGTTTACTAGATGCTTGTCTAATAAAGACTAGGTAAACATCACCCAGAAAGTCAGCCTGGTGAACTGTTCCACTTAATATAATACTATCCAATGAATAGAAGAATTAAGGTGATAAGCAGCTGAGCAAACGCGTGAACTGCTTTGTACAAATGAGGAGAATGTGATACTAAAACAGTCATCAGTTATTTATTAGATCAGCAATTGTAGGCACAGAAAAATTAAGAATTAAGCATATTTTTGATGGTCAGGGTGCTCAGCATTTTCTGACTGTAACTGCAGTAGCTGTTGTTAGCTGAAAGTGATCCCTAAGGTAGATTGAAAATAAAGCACCCTGATAAATTGATGTAATTGATCTGTTTGTCTTTGAGAGTGGTCTCCAAGCTTTGCTGGCCTCTAGGCAAAATACTGAGCAAGTAAATCATGTATCAGTGGTCAACACCACGCTGTGTTCTTCCCGGCAGCCTCAATTTTAACTTTTTTAATTTCCCGTGACTCAAGCACTGGGAGGTCTTGCTGGTAACATGCTGTCTGCAAGCCACTGATCTAAAATAAATCTGGCAAGGCTTTTTAGACAACTGCTGTCTTGCATTAAAAACCTGGAGTGTCCCAGCTTTCAGCTTGATTAGCCACCTTTATGGTTGTAAAACCAGTGGCCTGCAAAGGAGTGACATGACGCATCCTAAGGAAAGACCATGCCAAGTGACGGGGGATTCAGTTTTCCAACATCCTCGGTGACAGCCCGAGCACCCACTCGAAGTTTTAGTGTTTGGGTTTAATAATTCACAGCAAGTAAGTATGGTACTATGCCAGGGACCTGATTCAGAAAGCTCTCTGCACAGAGATCCCTCCAGTGAAGGGCTTTGAGCAAAGCTACAAGATGTGACTCACTCTAGGCTGATGCAGAACAAAGCTAAGCAGGTTTTAAGTCCTGTGCTAAAGTTTGATGTGGTTTATAGTAAAACAGTACCTTCAGAAATAGGAACGTGTCTCAACAAATGGTGGGGTATTTAATAATATTGTATGGTTTGGATAAGCTTACTTATCTGCTGGGTCTTCAGCAGCAGTTTAGCTTTCCAGGTCTGCTTTTACTCTGGCATAGTAGTTGTGCATACAGATGTACAGATATAGTGTGTATTCTGCAGCAGTGCTGTATTTGCTCTCATCTGCTGCTGAACTCTGTGGGAGCTGAAGGTGCTGAACCCTTTGTAGCATTGAGCCTGGGGAAATATAGGAGAACTAATAAATACCTGTAGGAACACTGTGCAGAGACAGAATATGAAAATGCAGAAGACACTCGTACTGGGGCATGAAATACTGTCCTTTCTGCAGCCCAGAAGTCTCAAATCCTTATATATGATCATGTTTGTTTATATTGCAAATCTTGTTTTTTTCCTCCTTGGCATCTCAAGTGAGAATTATGGCATGTTCCTTAATGTAAGGAGCAGTCCCAGGCTTTTATTTAAATAATTGCATAATGGGTTTGGGGATTAACATACTGTCAGCTCCGTAACTGCTTAGGGACCTTTGTTATCAAGGAGAAAATAGCCCTGAACAATAATCTGGTCTTTCTGGTAACAAAAAATGTCAGTCTCTTTCATCCTCTTTTGTGAGAAGGAAGAACAATGGCTTGTTTCTCATGGGCAGGCAGTTATAAGACAGAGCTGAAACATGACCAGGTTGTCTTTGTGGAACAGAGATGGCAATGCTCACCTATCTTTGTGATTGTTCTTCATCAGAAAGAATAAAAAGTAAACATTCTTCCTTTTTTCTTTTTTTAATCTGGTGTTGCATTTAATGTTAAAGAGTTTCTCCTTGCTTTGAAAATGGATGTAGGATCCTTCTGTCTTTCAGCTGAAATCACAGATACAGGTTTAAACTGAATTGCATTCAGGATCCCAAATAACATGATATTCTTAAAACCAGACCACCAATAAAGGATGTAGTGAGAAAAATGGTTTGTGTGTGCTGTATGGATGTGCACATATACAGTCATTTCAATGGATCAATGATTTTGATTTTTTTTTTTTTTTGGTGTAACTTTGTCAGTGAGAAGATTGTATCTTTTTCTTGTACAATATAAAGGAACATGGTGGAGAAATGGAGACAGTGAAGACGAGCTCAGGCTTAGCTGAAGCTAACTGCTTTAGCGAACTGCTGCAAAAAAATGCAATAAGTATATGTATATTTATCAGAAATTATTTTTTTCTACAGATCCCACAAATCAGTTATGCCTCAACTGCACCAGAGTTGAGTGATGACAGGCGCTATGATTTCTTCTCACGTGTGGTTCCTCCAGATTCCTTCCAAGCACAAGCAATGGTGGACATTGTGAAAGCTTTGGGATGGAATTATGTGTCCACTTTGGCATCTGAAGGGAATTATGGAGAAAAAGGAGTCGAGTCCTTCATGCAAATTTCCAGAGAGGCAGGTAGGCAACGCCCGTCCTCCCTCCAGAAAATGCTATAGAAGTAATGAATGTTATTTTGTACTAAATGTTATATTATTTTTATAGAACATATATTTGATCTGAAGTTGATCCAGTCCTTTGCAATCCTCTTTACTGGCTCCTAGAAACTTTCATTCCAAAATAGCCTTGGAGTTTCAGAGAGTTTGAAACCTTAGAAGTTTTCAATCATTTCTGGAGAAAATAGAAAACCTTTAGTATTATCAAGATCCAACTATTCCACTGGATGGCATTATATTATGTTTACATTGGTAGAAGACAGACTGTAAATTGCTGAGCTTTTATCTCTCCACAGCTAGAAATTCTGTGAAGACTGCTTGTTACCAGATACTGACTTGTGTCATACTGTTGCTGTTCATCTTTCAGATTGCTGCCTGGTTTGTATTGCTTTTCTTTAGCATTTTTCTTGACCAATTCAGTTGACAAAACTCATAATCTTTCACTTGAAGGCTCAAAGATTACTGGTCTGGGATATGGAGGCAACAAACTCAGTGGTGTGGTGTGATGCACATCTGGTATTTGGTGTGATGCATCACGCTTTTCTTGTTATTGGTTTCATTTGATGGTGTCCCAAGAAGGCCAAACTGTATTGGATAATGTCACTTGCCAGTTAGAGATGTTCCAAGAGGACGAGGAAATGCTGTGTCTTGCCCTGGGTCAGGCTTATGGTATTGAGTAGAGCCTTCATAATCTTGTTGACACGAATTTCCAATTCTACAGCTTGCTTTCCTGTTCCAGTGCAAAACATAGAGGGGTCCTGTCTGAAGGTGTGACTGCTTTGTCAGTGTGCTCATCCCCTTATCCCCATAACTTTTTCTTCAAGATAAATAGTTCTGAGTTTCTCCAGAGATGCCAGAGCATAGGAGGACTTTAGATGGCACTTCAGGGAATAGAGGTAGAGGTGTATAAATCCTTGGGAAGCTGATTTGCTATCCAGAATCATAAATGTTTGGAAATGGAATCGTTTAAAGTTGATTCCTCATCTGGTGAGGAAAAATAAGCAGATGATGTTATTTGTTATTGGTGAAACATGCAAGGCCCATCTCCAGAAGCCTTCAATAATATATCCTTATTAGGAACCCATCACCATTGTACAAAAAATTTCCATTGTATTCCTAAAATGAACTCACAGGTCTCTCACCAGTTATTGCCCTGGTGTTGTGTTAAATACAAACAGCACATTTCCCTTGCTGTATTCGTAAATCACCAGCCAGATGAGTGAGTGCATGGAAGTAAAGGACTAGGCGTCTCCATTTGTTGCTCTGAAGCAGCCGTCAGAGGTTTCCATCTCCTTGGTTGCTGCAAAGCTGGTTCCACAGCCTGCAGTCTGCTTTTGCAAATGCTCTGCGCTATCAGCAAGGTGGAGCATCAGTGCACTCCCAAATTGCCCGGGTGCAGCCGATAGATTGCTTTTGGCAGCGTTATCCAAGGACTGAGCGGAGAAGACGGACGCACTTTATAAAAGAAAGGGGTTTAGAGAAGTGAATCTGGAATTATTTCATAATATTGGTATCACAAAAAGAACCTATATTTCCATAAATTTGTCTGTTCGTTTGAATGCATATTTATATGGTATTAAAGAAAATGGTTCTTGGTTTTATACCACAGAAAATGACAAATACCAGTAGTCATTATAATTTAAAATTGACTTTATTTGCAAATATCCACTGTTGCAAAATCATATCAGAAATGTTCTTTCTAAGTCAAGGATGAGCTCTGGCTGAATAATACCAAATCATTTTATAGATCTTCTGTAGAATTAAATTAATGACTGGAGCTGATCATATAGTCAACATGTAATTCAGTGTCCTTCATAAAATATAAAGCATAAAACCAAAAGAATATCCTGCTTAAACTAGCTTTACATGCAGGTGATATACACCTGCAAGATTAAGACAATAACAGTGCATAAACTCTTTCCTATACGCAGCCTGCCTTGTCTGGAAACTGGAATAATCCAATCCTTGGTGCAGTGACTTTTTCTCCTTAGGGCTGCACTGGTGTTGTTGTGTTACACAGATGAAGCTTAGGTGAAGTTTTGAAGGGATTTAATACCTGTCAACAAGTTCTCAGGGTTTTTAAAGCCCTGGGAAGTGTAAGAAGATCCTGTTGTCTAGATGTTTAATGGAGCCACGCTGTCTGGAGATACAGGTCCTGACCTTGATCCCCTATGAGGAAATGGCCCTGTGTCCCCCAGCTTCAGGGGTGGTTGTGACCATCTCTTAGGTGCTGTTTTGGTGAGTCTTGGTACAATGGGATTTGCCTGTGCTCTGGGGGAGACGGTGTTGAGGGTGCAATGATTTGGGGTTGCTTTCCTGCTGCCTGATGTGGCTGCGTCTCCTTTGGGGTATTTTATGCAAAAGAAATAATTAAGCAGTCTGTCAGGTGGTTGCTGCAGTATCAGGTTTGGAAAGAACTTCCTGATGAAGCAATAAAAAGCAATAATTTCACTGACTCATGGCTGTGGTATAGCTAGTAGCTGCTTGGTCTCTCTGTGTAAACCCATTTGAATAGTATAGAGCCATGTGACTGAATGCATGAAGTGAACAGACTGCTCTAATGAGGAACAGAAGGGACACGAGGCTTCACAAGGTAGAGAAATATTACTAAGATCAGTTGCACTTTGAGTATTAAATACATTTAGATGGGTTCAAGTATATGTGGCCTGACAGAGATGTGTAATTATGCAGTATCTTTTCGAAAGATTCACAGTCAAGAATGGCAATGCATGCCATGCTGTTATAACACTGCAGGGATTGGAGAAGGGACGGGGTGGTGATCCTGCTGCTGCCATGTGAGTAGATTAATGTGATGCTTGGGATGCCAATCAACTCTCTCACTAATTGGAAAATTCATGCCAGAAGCAACAAAAATCCAGCACTGGTGGAAGTTTTTTTCTGCAGTCAAAATATCCAGTTCTCCTGGAAATCAGTGATACTGTGGATTATCTCTTCTTCCCACCTCAGAGGGTGTATTTGTTATATCCTGCAGTGATGTGGGGAAAAAGGAGGACAGGAGAGGGGTTTAAGTGTAAGGCATGGTTTACCTCATTTTGCAGTTAGCTAAGGCATGTAATGCTCATCAGGGGTTGTGCTATGTTTACAGCATTGTCTGCTTGATTTGTGTGTAGGCTTTGGTCGTGCTCAGAGTTTGGATGCTGGGTGGATTGCCCCAGCTCAAAGCAGACATCAAAACCCAGCAAGGCTGCAGAAAGACCTTGCAGAAATGCCTGCAAGCAGACTTGTGTGCAAGCAGACTTGCTTCTTCTCTGCTGTCAAATACGGGAGCTCTGCATGCAAGTAAACACATAACCAAAGTAGTAGTAGGATGAGCTCTGTAGCCTGGTGCATATGAGGAAGTGCAAGAGGTGCCTATACAGCTCCAAGCTCTTTTTTGTCCTTGCTTCCCCATGCTGCCTGGATTGGTCTTTGAGATCTTTGCTGGCTGTAGGGGTCACTGAAGTGGTATGAATCCTGCCCCCATCTTTGAGTGGGTGGAACAACAGAGCCGGGAGAGATGTCAGAGCAGAGGTGGTTATCTCCCCTGTGATAATGTCACAGTTAGGACCAAGTACAAGAGCAGCCCCTGAGCAGAAGTAATTAGTCGAAGTTTGAGACACACCAGCAATAAGCAGTCCTAATGAGCTGTCAGACAATTGCCTTGTATTTTATAATCCATGTGTTTTGACAGAAAGGAAGGTTTAGTCTATTGTTACCAGCAGGTTTACAATATTTGGCCTTCAATCTGTAGCAAGTTAATTATCCTAAATTCAGTATTTTATCCAATCTTGTTTCTACTCACGCTCATCATTTGTAAGATCTTGGTTGAATCAGGAAGGGCTATTCCTGCTTAGTTTTCAAATATGCTTTAGCATATAAAGACTTTGCTTGATCCTTTGAGTTAATTCTTCACAAAGTGACTTTTATTATGCTTACTTCAAGCAAGTTTGAATATGTCATTGTGGCAAGAGATGAAGATTTGAAACATGCTCTGCAGTCTTTGGGATTAATAAATTAGGGGAATGGTCTAATTATGGAAAATCTAAAGGACAATTTCAGATTATTAATGAAACTATGAACACTTAAATTTCAAAGATTAATTCATCTTTGATTTTTTTTTTTTAAAGATTAATCTGTACCAGAAGGTTAATTGCTATCTGTAAGAAATATATATATTGAAGTCATTAGCAAAAGACCACTTGAATGCCTCTTAACAGATAAATGAAAGATCTAATATGCATTTATTAATCTTTTTCTCTCCAAAAATTGCCCATTTTCACAGTTGAGTACACTAACTTTGCTTGTGGAGACTGATGCTCACTCCACAGGCAGCAGCACAAATGATGTAAAGAAAAGGATCCAAATCTGCAATCCCATATGCCCGCTGCCTTTACCTCTTTCTTCTGCTTTTCTATTGCTTTCTTGTCCAACTTAATCTCAGAAATAAGTATTTCCTCTCAACAAGGCTGTTTTTGAGCACAGTTCTGCTTGAATCAGATCTGCTGTTGTACAAAGCATCATGTCAGTAACAGAGTATCCCAAACTATAAACCAAGTATTAGTTTTAATGACAAAGTTCTCAAACATTGGAAAGGACTGGGGAATAAAAACGCTAGAAAAGCATGCCTTCTTTCCCTTGTACTAAAGAAATGGTGAAATGAGATTAAAGCTTGCATACCAGCATGCTGATACGACTATATATACTGGAGTTTCTTCTGAAGACTTTTAGGTGCAGTGTTGTATTTGTTAAAGGACTATCATCGCCTTGACAGAACAACTAGCAGAGTAAACTTTAATCCACTTCAGCATAGGAAGCACAACTCTTGAGACAGTCTCTTTATCGCCTTTTCTCCCTTTGTTCTGCTGAAGGATTTTAAAGATATTTTTCTTTACTTCTCTGTCTCCGTGATCCTCAAGTGCTGTGCAGACATCTGTTACGTAAGGTTGGGAACATCTGCATGCAGCAGGGACGGCCTAGATGCACAGGCTGCGGGAGCTGAATTTGCTCAGAAACGGAAGAAACATCAAAAAACATTTATTGTCAGGGCAAGGATGAGGCCCTTGAAGTTTTGAATCCTCCTTATCCTCATAAGTAGATTTTTTTTTTTTTTCCCAGCAGCAATACTGAATATTATTTCTGTACTCTCCCTCAATATAATTTCAAGTTTCTTCTTTATCCTGCTTTTCTCAGCTTTATATTTGTTAGTAAAAACTGTATGTGTACACAAACTGATGTACCTGAGAGACACACTGAACCCCTATATCTAATAAGTATCACTCCAGTATAATCAGCTGAACCACTTTTCTGCCTGTGGTTAAAATCTGTTCATTAAATGGTATAATCTCCTAAATCATTGGTTTCTTTGCAAATTGGCTTCATACAATGAAGTGCCCCCTACAGAAATTATTCTTGGTGAGTTTACTATCTGTAGCAAAGACTGTTTTAAACTTCTTTTTCCACCTAAATATAAAAATATGTCAGGTTTTCCTAAAGGTTTGAAATCTGTTTCCTACACTGATGTGTTTCTAAAGACCCGAATCTTTTAATTTGGGTTCTTGGTGATCTGGATCATCTCACGGTACTTCCTATGAAATGTTCAGTGTGGCATATTGTAATATGGTGCTCTAATTTAGTATGTATCTTCTGCGGAAGCTGACACTGTTGAAAGCCATGAGATGCTCTGTCATCCCTCAGTGATTCACACATTTCTGTAGGTTCCTGTAGGTCTTTTCAGCTGTCTGCTATGATCCTGAATCTGCACTTTTGTAAAGAACTTCATTTTTATGCTGTCTGTTGGGAATCTCATTAGCACAAATTAGTGCTAGATAACATGAGAGAGTTAATTCATTGCTATGTGGGAATTGTACAACTGTCTGTGTTTTACGAAGGGAAAGGAGACTAATTTGTCTGTAGTCTCAAATGGAGTACTGTTTCCTATTGCCAAGTAGAAAATCCTGAGGTATTTTTTTTGTGTCTTGCATTCAGATGTTAATGAAACATCTCTTTTTGCTTGGTCCACTAAAGCCCTACTTGAATGGGTTTAGAGTGCTCATTACAAAAGGCAATCACTTTGCAACATAACCCAAGGTGAAAAGAATTCCAAAAATAAGAAGGGAAAGTTAAAAAAGTGAGTGAAGCTACCATGATGCACTGTGATGGCCAGAGATTGCACTGCCTATGTCACTTGTTAACAAATATTTGTGATTTATTAGTGAAGCTTTGCACACCATACTGGCAACAAGTGATACCACACATCATCCAGTGATCCCCAGAAGTTATGATCTATGATTTCTGTTCTTTGTGGCTGCTCACAGAGCCCAACTTTTAACAGAATCACTGTTCAAATATTCATTTGAATGAGTCACTGTCTTGGAAGAAGATGGGCTAAGGTGGTGTGCTGTCCACAGTAGTAACTGTTTATTTTGCTGGAGGTACAGTGTTTTGCAAACTCTATTCATTTCATCTCTCTCTGCTGTAACCCAAGGGGCAGAAGACACGTACAACATTTCAGTTAGAACAAACAGCTGAGCTTACAGGATGACAAAATAGATCTATAAGTATGTTTTTGAAGCCCAGTCCAAAAGCCAGCTGTAGAAAACCCCAGGTATTGTCAAAGTGGTGTTTGTCATGTATCTTTTCTCTTGGGAGGCTCTCATGCCCTAATGATTTTATGAAGTTTGAGGGTATAGAGTGTGGTCCAAATCTTCCGGAATTTTCCCAGTAAATTACTAGCCCTGCGGATTCCTCCGGGTGCTTTATTGCCTGGTGGCCAGCAAAGTTTCTGCAGGAGGAGATGGAGGTCTTGGGGGGATGGAGAAGCAGCAGTGCAGTACTGCTCCTTCATCGTTGGTTGTATTAAATGATTATACTTTCCAATTGGAATGTCTTTTATTCATGTTCTTGGGAGCCTGTTTTCTGGATCAAATACAGCAAAAATAAGTATATAAACAACTAATGAAGCCAAGCCATTTATATCCGAGCAATTCAACTGGTTTGTTTTTTTTCTGTTTTTCTCAAATATTCATGCATCTGTCTTTCTAGTGTACAGTGATGTTATTTCAAACAGTAATGTTAGGAAATCTATTATTGTCATTCCTAAGTTTTATCAGATAACAAATGTTTTGCCATTTCAGAAAAAAAGTCAAGAAAAATAGCTTTCTAAAGTTGAACCAATTTATGTTGTATGCTGCAGTCTGTCAAGTTTAATAGTATTTCCTTTTAATTGTAACTGATCTAGTAGAAGATGCATGGGGTTTGTTCCTTGAGGGTATTTTGGTTTGCATTTAGAGTTCAATTTTATATGTCTGATCATGGAAAAGAAAGGGCAAAGCACGTCTCTGCAAAGTATATCTGTTACTCTGTGTGCATGGTCTATGCTGTTGCGGCTTTTTTTATAACCTCTGAGAAGTGACGTCATTCAGAGGAGTGAATGAGTCATGTCCTTAGGTGACGGTTGGACTTCTGACTTGCCTGTGATATTGGGCAAAACTCATTAGGTGCATGGCTTAGATGCTGAGAGTCTCTTTAGGTGCTTGCCTATGTTTTTAGGTTATCAAAACATTTTGAATGCAATCTTAATCTCTTTAGCAAGTCATCTTCCTACCTAAGACATAACAAGATGTCCTAAGTTAGTTGGCTCTGCTCCCTGTGCAGTAACCAAGAGTGATGAGATTGGAGTTACCCTTTTGAAACATCTATTTCTCTCTTTTGACTACACAGGCAGTGCAGGCAGCAAATATGGGCATGTCACTAAAGAGATTGAATAAAAAAAATTCCCATCATTTGTATGTATGTGATATGTGTATTTTCCTATCTTTTTGTCATCATTGGAAGATAATTACCTGGTGGAGATTTGTAGGGTTGTTATGATCTTATTTAGGAAAGCAATGAAGCTGGTGGGTTTTGGAATACATGGATTGGTTACTTACATGATGACACGGCAGCGTCAGATGCCTGCCTGCCCAAACAGTGATGAAGTCCTGTGATGGAACAAGCAAGGGTAGGAGTAATTCCTCCTTCTCAAGCAGATTAATGAAAAATCAATAAGATAGAGTTGGGGAAGAAGGAAAGAGGTAAAGATATGACATGATTACCTTCATGTCTGCTCACGTGAAATCCAAAACCAGTTCCATGCTGATACATGCAGAAACTTGTACTCTGTCTTCCAGAATGACCTCACACAGGGTGTTCTTGGTGAAGTGCTCTTGGATAGCTGTAACAGACTGCTCTTGCAGTCGTAGTGTAACTCACTTTAATGATGAATATCTGGGGGTTTTTTTATGGCATTTATTGAACATTGGGAGATTGCATTTCAAGGACAGAATAAAACTGAATTAGACAATTCCTGTTACTAAACAAATAACTGCCAACATCCTTTAAAAATATTAGTCCAAATTTAATAAAACATTGCTTTCATGGTCATGTGAAATGTGTCAGGTGGATCAGCTCGCAAAAAGCAATTGGTGAAGTCCTTGCTATTTCAGAGCAGACAAATGTGTTGCTGAGCATTTACTTTTGTGAGGCAAGTTGCACATTCTGAGGCAATGCTCCTGGGTTTTGCAATGTGCATGGGCCAGAATGCAGAAGTGAAGTAGTTGGCTTGATGCGGATTTGGTTGAGGCATTCATTCCAATCCAGTTTTTGGAGGTTTTGGTTGGTTGGTTTGTTTAGGTTTCGTTTTCACTTGTTCTTTGGCAAGTTTTTTGCATCTCAAGAGAAGTGTGTTACTCCTGGTAAAGATAGCAGTATGGAGCAATATGGAACAGAATCAGAGAAGCAAGAACATTTGTGTGTGTTCTGCATCCATCTTCTGCTGTTAATAGAAATTAAACCAAAAGCCCAGAAGCATATTAGGGAATGGATAAATGGACAAAAAGTATGTTAATATGCATTCAGAAGGTTATGGGGAACATTCTATTGAGTGCAAAGCTGATTCGGGGAGGAACAGGGGAAGAGTCCAGATTTACTGAACAATAAAAGGAAGGAATAGGTCTGTGGAAGCAGCATGATAAGTATGACGATTAGGTGAAAGAAAGATGAAAAACTGTAAGATGAAGGTTATAGAAGTGATTGGCGTTGCCAAGATTGAGCCATGGCAGGGAAGACTGTATCTGTGAATAGAGAAGATGGCTGCTGTAGAAGCTAGAAAATCACATTTGTTTCACAAAAAAATAATGGTTTCAGAAACAGAATTGACTTTGGTTGTGAAAACTTAAAAACTTCTGGAAGATGAGACAGAAATTCTTCCCCAAGGTCTCTTTTTTCTACTGTGGACAATGAAACCATACTTCCTAGACTACTGCATCTGAGAGCCTTTGCTCTGTTACGTTTTCTTCCTGCCTCCCATCCTACCCAGGGGGAGAAGTGGAGCCTGTGAATCCTGGCTCCCATTTCACTGACGCCTACAGTGCTTATTCCAGTGTGTGGTGCAAAGCATCTTGTCAGTTTTCCTGGAGGAATAAAATGAATTTCATAAAAACCTTCTGCAGAGGAAGCCCCTGCTGTCATTTTGACTTTCCCCATGGAAAATAGAAATATTGTGATTACAGTGAGGTTTTCCCATGAGATATGTCTGGTTTGCAAAGTAGGATGATTTTTTTTTGACCTTCATTTGGGACCAGCTCTAAATGCATTTCTGCATCTGAAGGGTAATATATAATCAAATGCAGCAAGTTATTCCAGTTTCTGTCCCTGAAATCCTGCATCCCAGAAGGAAATACAAAGTACTGCCTCATCTTGTACCTTACATACTTCACAGTCCCTTTTCACTTTGTGCTAATGCAAGGAACAGCTTTCATAGCCATGGGGGAGTAGCAGCACATAAATAATTCTAAGATGCCTCTTCCATCACACACCCTCCCTTGCCTTCTTCATTCCTTATCCTTCCTCAGACAACAGAGGATGACAAATGTCCTGAACCCTTCACACTCTTGGAAGATGGCTTTCATGCATTGCTGGTGATCTTCTGGGCATGCGAAATATATTCCCCTGTCTATCTCTGAAGCTATATAAACTTTCTTCAGACCAGCTTCCTTGCGTAGAAAGAAAGATCAATGAGAGGAGGAAGTCACTGTAACTGGGTATATGTACCCCGCTTTGCAAAATCATAGCAGGTAGTAAATTAGGATCAGTGGTGTTTATACTCTTTCCTTACATGTTCTTAGGAAAGATATTTATCAAGGCAGTGTTTGAAATACCCGGACTATTTGCTCTAGTACATTCAACAAGATATCCGAGCTGAAAATATGAATTACAGCATGGCATTTTTAGAGATTTAGACATATATCCAGGATGTTAGGAAGATATATATACACAGTTTATACTGCAGACTGCTCTGTTTCCTTTCCCTTTGATATTTCAAGATTCATATATTTTCAATCTATAAGGTATCAGGAGGCCATCTAGCTTGCTCTTGTAATGGAGACTATTGGCACTATTTTAACACCTTACTGATATTCATTATTTAAAGAAAACCTCATGCTGACAATACCCGTCCCTATTGCCAGGAAGGTGCCTCAACTGGTCCTGTACCATGCAATTATGCAGGCATTTACATCATTACATGAAACCTGGCATGTCAGCAACAAATAGCCTGGTACAAATCACTGTGCTTTCAGTATTCCCATTCGCATAATTTTTGGCCTGATAATAACAAAAAGTTGGTTAATAAAGCAATTTATTCAACTATTTTATTAATTGAAAAAGACTTGACATGTACTGCATTGTGTAAATACAGAGGTGAAACAGATTACATTTTGGGCAATGGAAAAGCAACTCAAATATGTAGATGTTCATTTGAAATTTGAATTCGGTTTTATGCTAACACTGGATGCTGCAATATGCACTGAAGCTGTCTTCTTACTCATGATAAATGGCAATGCTTCACTAGATTGCTATTTTGTTTGGGATAGCCCCTGTATAACAAAGAGAGCAGGCATCCATAGTCTAGATTTGGGTTTTAAATAAGATATTCTGCTTAAGGTTAGATACAGACATTGTCTTGGCCACCCATGAAATGTGTCACTTGCAGGAAGTAGTGTTGTAGTGTGGGTCCCTTGGGGCTCCAGCTCCTCTCCCCAGTGAGCTGGCTGCCTGCCTTTAAGAAAACAGCCCAGTGCAGGATTTAACAGAGATGAGGATGAGCAGCTTGGAGCTTCTCAGTCAGCCTTGCTCACCTGCCTAAGGATGGGAGCTGTTGCAATCGTCTGTTCCCCCACTCCTGTGCTTGAGCTCTGGTGTGTTGATACATCCTGGTGCTGCTTAGTGCATGCGAGTGCTGCATTTTGACAGTGATGGTGCAAGGTCAGACTGTTCTATGGGATATGGGGAAGTGGCTTCCTACAAAAAATAGTAAGTAGTAGTGTTGCAGGTAGATGCTTTACAATGCTACTTATCCAGAACAAAGGCAGCAGTGCTCCTGCCCTCTCTGCTGCTGCACCCACTGGAGAAGAAACTAGTCTGTTCTCACTGAGTCTGTCACTCCAAGGCTAAGCAGTGGTAGTTCCCTTCACCTGGTGAAATTCTGTCTTTCCTGTAAAGTGGGGTCTTCTTTATGTTAACCCCTATATTGTGCCATTGGAGGTGCTGCTGTATCAGTGAAAAGACAGTTCCAAGGCAAGCTCAGTGTACTTTCAAAATATGACAATACTCAGTTAAGATGATTTTTAATGACTCCTCTTCCTCAAGATGAAGGTTCGTGTTGATCTGTGTTTATTACACCTTTCTAGGAGGGATGTCCTCGGGTGAAGTTCTACATTGGCAAGTTGGGAAGCTGACTGTGAGCTTGCAATGAAGCAATCTCAAATATAGCAGCATTTCTGCTTAGAAAATGAAGGATTTCACTTAAATGATTGTGTTTTAAGAAGAGTGCAGGGTGCAGATGTGAAACAGCAGGAAGCTTTTTTGACAGCTCTTCATTGGATTTTCATTGCTATTCGTATATTTCTTTTAAAGCCAATTTTATATTCAGGCAAAAGTAAGTCTAGACAGATTGTCTAAGAACTTTTATTGGCTAATTAAGATTATACTGCTGGTGTATCACTGTGGGTAGCATGTGGACTCTTATTAAGAAATGGCCTTAATTTTTTGTAGCATGTGTCTTTTGCCAAGCTTACTTCTGTTATTCCTTGGGAAGGCTTTTTTCATGTCTGACTATTTCAAGGTCAAAGCCAAATGCCACTTGAAGTTTTATGTTTCAACATCTGAATTTGTATAAAGAAATCTGAGTGCCTTGATTTTTTTTCTTTTTTTTTTTTTCCCAAATAATGTCTTGAGCATTTGAAATTTCCTTTGAGATTAATTGGAGATGCAGTTGCTCTGTATGTACAGGAATCAATCCAGCCTTAAATAGTAGCGTCTCGATGTTGTGGCTTTAGCATTTGTGTAAGGTGGGAGACTGGCAACCCTGAAAAATGCAGCTGTGACACTGTAGTGCAGTAACCCGGTGATGTGTCTTACCAGAGGCAGAATCCCAGAAGGAGTCGTGCTACCCGAGGTGATGTTCTTTGCTTAGATAAATAACTCATCTTCAGTCTGCACTGGCCAGTTTATCAGTGAAGTGTGTTTGGGTGTTGGGATGAAGCATATTTTCTTTGGATCCTTGTGTATCAAAATTGGTTTTGTTTTGCCAGCTCGAACTGTGTGATAAGAGCATTGTCCATTTACCCCCAAGCCAGGGTGAATTTGAGCTTGAGTATTTCCAGTTTCAGTTTTTTACCTCTTTGTGATTCCCTGAACCAGTTTATTTCTTGTATTCTTAACTCTTAGGAAAGCACAGCATATTCGTTACAGCCAGAACTGATCTCAAACCTGCAATTGCTGTAATCAAATAAGTTTTATTTATTAACATCAAGAGGGATGACAGAGAAACAGCATCACAAAATTGCAGCCAAAGTCTAGAGTACACAAGCTCCTCCTTGAAATAAACATCTTTTGAAAAATCTTCTACAGAATGTCTAAGAAAGTATAGCCCCTCTCTAGGTTCTTCGCACTTAGATGCCCTACAATGCCACCACTCTGTAAGATGCACTAAAAAAGCAATTAGCACTTAGGAATGCTTTGCAAAATTTTATTGGTCTTCTGCCTCTTGAGGCTCTGGCAGATAATGCTGTTTCACTTGAGGTTTCTTTGATGTGTTTTTTTGCCCCTCAGTCTTTTCCAAGAACAAATGCAAGAGATGGAGTTAATGTGCAATCCATACAGCAATTTACAATCCTGCTTTTAAGAACTTCAAAACTCATTAAAAGCACCACCTCTTTTTGAAGCAACACTGTGCTCTTTCTCTGCTTCCCTCTTCTTTCTTTCTTGCATCTGTGTTACTGCCTCTGAAATTCTGGCAGGAGGAACTTTGATGTCCAAGAAAGTCTTTCATTTAACTTGAAAACAAGCACATTTCCTAAGCCATCTTAGTTATTTCCTTAGCCTTTACTGGAAAACAGGAAGAAACCATTGGCACTCTAGGATTTAAAACTACAAAAACCCAAAACAAATCACTCAAAGTAACAGTTGCTTGCAATGGGAGGGATTGTACAATTACTGTATCCTGAGACTGTGCCAAAACCTGACTTTGTAGAAATTTTGCTTTGGAGAAGTGTAATTTTTTTATTTTGAATTTATTTTTTCTCAAGGGCTGACCATCCATTAAAAGGCCTTTTTATTTGTGTAAGATGCTTGGTGATGCCGAGCTGAAATGCCCAGAGCTGAGGGGCACACGAGCTGCCCAGGAACAAAATGAATGTCTTAGGGTACATGTGCAGCGCTCAGTCAGGTTATGAATTATTTCACTGATATTTATGACTTCCACAAGTAAACTGTTGGTCACTGATTGCCTCCTGCCAGTGCACTGGTACTTCCCACCAGAACTTCAGACCTGGATTTTGCCACTTTATTAACGCTAAGCAAGGCAGAATTTGATGCTAAAGGGTGTCTGCTCCATGTTCATGAGTGGGAGCAGAGTGTGGCCCTGAGTAAAGTAATGACTGAATCCAAATAATTTTCCCTGTTTTGGGTGGAATAGTTTTTATTATATTCTATTGATCTCTGGCTTCCCACCGAGCACTCAGCCGTGCATTGGCACATGCAACCCTTCTCCCTGGTTTCAGCCCTGCTTTGCATTTAAACAGAGCAGGATAACATCATATTTTGTAGTCACTGTTTGATTTTCCTGTGAAATTTTAACAGCTTCCTTAGCGTGAAAAATAAAGCACGTTCGTTTTATCATTTTTCAAATTCAAGCAGGTTTCAAAGCCAAGCCTATGTAGTTTTTTCAGCTTCAGAAAGCTTTTCTTGAAGTAGAATGCTATTGATTAAGCTCTAATGACATCTTCTGCTTAAAAAGGAGCCAAGAATCATAAACATTAAAGATAGGAAAGACGTAATTTGGATGTCGTTAGTACTTAAGCTGCTTTTCTCTTCAGTACATGAATGTGCACAGGTGTATTAGCAGCTGGGTTTGAATATAGAACTTTTCCTGCCTCATCCTATATCAAATGTGTTTGAAAAGTGTCTGGTACTGAAAGCTTATTTGCAGATATATCCTTTGCTCATCTAAGCAGTTGTGTAGTGTATTGATCTCCATCCAAGAGGAGTGCTCTCTTTCTCTCTTTTAACCACACAATGTATATTTATAATGTTGCTTGCGATGACAAATCCACATGAGAAAATTCCTTCCTAGCTAGGTCTGGGTCCTGCTATGGACAAGGGTGCACATAGAGGGCTGCATCATGGACTCTCAGATGCAAGATAAGGACCAAACTGGCTGAAAGCACAGGAGTTGCCTGGAGATCCCCATTAGGGTGTGTGACTGTTCAGGCACCACTGGGTATAAATTACTGCTCCAAGAGGTCAGGGTCTGCCTTAGTGATACTGGCCATGGTCTTCAGAGTCTCTAAGGGGTTTGCCTCCAATTTAGCTTTCAATTTTAGGTAGATAATGTAAAACTATATAAAGCTTCCCTTCCTCTCCACTACAGAAGTAAAGACGTCGCCTGGAATGAATTGCATTATCCTCTACTTCAAGAGCATCTCTGCAATGTAATATGCATGACATATGGGTTTGTGCTCCTTCAGGAGACCCCTAAATGTGCTTGTGTGGGACAGAGGGGAGAGCTGTGATTCAGAGATGATGCACATCGCAGACTTGTCGGTAAAATGAGTCGCATGAAATAGGTGGGAAAAGACAAAAATACATGTTTTTTCCGAGGTATGCTTATTACTAGAACTCAGACAGTTACTGGTTTATTTTTCAAGGTGAACTGTTATGCTTTGTCTGTAGGTTTGTTTACTGTGGTACAGAAGTTCTTTGTGCTCTGAATTACAGCGAAGAGCATTACTAGGGAATTAACCTAGCAAAAGTGGTTGACAGCTCCAAATATGCAAATAAAGTCATATAAAGGAAACCAAAGATTTGGAGACAGGATCAAAAAAGTGCAAGATCTTAAATATTCAAAGGCAAAGTATATGACAATGACATGATCAGACAGAGTCACATTATTTTAACTAAGACATATTTAGAACAGCCAGGGAGAACATTTTCTGGGTAGCTAATTCTGCCTAAGTGAGAAAAATTGATTACCCTCTAAGCTTCTGCTTTTCATGATCCAATGTATGGACTTGGGGAAGTGGTTTTAGGGCAAAGATCAGCCCTGTTGTTACATCAGTATGACTTATTGTAAAGTGTGGGGCACTGTGGCTGGCCAGGCTAAATTAATTAGAGCAAAACCATGAAGAGTAATTGGCAATAAGTGCTCATACATGTGGTCAATGGCATTTTAGCACATCAGGAGGTCTGTGATTGTCAAAGCATATATCATACTTGGGGAAAACATCTTTCAGTTCTGTGAATGACCTTTGAACTTCATTAAATATAGCTTTATGAATAAAGGATACGGTAGGTCTTTGAAATAATGTTTTCATTTGCAAACTGCAGCAGCTGACACCAAGCAAATAAAGGTAGTATGTTGTCTCAGAGATTAACAGAAAACAGAGAAGTAGCTTGTGCATCTCTTACGAATGTGTAATGTTTTAGTCTTACATGTTCCTTTAAGAGGCAAATTAATTCGATTGTAAAATTTAGCATCTTCCACGGAAAGAGGGTGTCTGATGCTGCCCAACAACACCTGCAGAAGCATACAAAATATAAAAGGAAGCGCAAACTCTGCAACCATTCTGCGCTGTGATTACAGATGCTTGTGATATACCTTCTTGCAATGCAGTTGAAGAGAAGAAAGAGACAAACATTTGTTACCCTACACTTTAGTGTTAAGGATATTTTGGAGGGTAGGTGCAGAAGGGAAGACTGGATGTGTTCCAGGCCAGCTTATAGCTCTTCGTGCTGCAGGTTGTGTATCCCTAGGGTCATCTTTCTGCTTATGCATGGGGGGTATGCATGCATGCTCACATGCGGCAAAGTAAGGCCGGCGGCTGTTCTGGAGATCACTAGTAATAAATCTGTCCTGCCTTATTAATAAGTCTGTGTCCCGTAGGCATGTAACTTGGCATACCACCAGCACCGCAGAACATCAATTGATTGTGGCAAACTAGACAAAAGGAGATATGTTAGTCAGGGGGATGAAGGAGGAGATGATAGAAGGGGATGTACAAAGCTCCGAGTCTGATTGGATTTTAGGCAGAGCAGCGCATGTTTTTTCCTCTGATTGCTCTTGCCAGACACAGTTTCTAAAATAGTATAAAGAGAGTTTTAGGAAGAGAGGAAGCATCATCAGAAAGAATCATTCTTGCCAGAAGCAGGGGGGTAATACAGAGATGCTTGTGGAAGAAAAGTAGGTGTGATTTGGGGCTTCCCTTCTTTATCAGGGAAGTGATAAAGCCATTTAAAAGAGAAAGAGAGCTTCAAGCTAAAGTAAATTGGAAACAAAGCAACTGAACAGACTGATTTAGTTAGTGAGGCAGGTTATTTCATGATGGCATTTCAATTTAAGTGGAGGAGGCTGAGCAAGGAGTAATGCTGACGCCAGTGGTAATGGCTCTACTTCTGCATCATTTCCAGATCATCATTAACAGGCATTTGCCACTCTGTGGTTCTCTTTTTCTTCTTACTCCTGCTTGAATTGCAACCTACAGCATAGTCATTGATCTTGTGATCATTTTAATGTAGATTGTTTGCTGTGATTATAATTCATTCTATTCTAGCATTAGCTCTTCAGTGGAAACATATATATTTATATTTAAATGCTGACTATCCTTAAGGAAGACCAAATGCTTCTTATAATTGATTCAACTAAAGAATTCCACTGAGATTTTAGATAACAATTCATAAGGCCTCATTAGTGACACCCAGGAACAGTAATTGTATTCGCACAGTTGTGAGGAGTTATGGCAGTTAAAAACCAACATCTGAATTCAGATCTCTATTTTAGAAATGTCTTACTATTTTTTTTATAAACCCATTTGGAAGAAATGGCAGTTTCTTCTCTTCCAGGCGCATGTATTTTTTTAATATCCTTGTAAGTGTAAGGAGGAAAACATTCATACCATTTAAATAAAAATTATTCTTCTTCCCCCACTATTTGAGTCATCAGTGCACCATTTGCAATGTCCTCAGTTTGCAGTGTCAGACTTGGGGTTTCTCATCTTGCTTCCCAGGCTCCAGCATCACACAGCCTAAAACTGTGTAGGTGTCTTATGTATATATGTATATGCATATATATATATATATGACCTCATTCATGAGTTAACACATCACTTCCTCTGTGATGTGAATGGGTGATAGTGTAGCTGTACTACAGATGGAGAAATAAGATGGAGAAATAGAGGAGCCAGATGATTTTCTCAGAATGTCACTAAGAGCATTTAGCTGATAAAGAATTTGAATATAGCTATTCCCAAATCTTTTCTAAACTGCTGTAGCATGAGCTGGGAAAGCTTATGGCTTGAGTTAGACAAGAAATCTCTTACTGATGAAACGTATTGTAAAAAAAACAAATGCAAAATCCCATGCCAGGTTAATCAGTGGGGGAAGCTGGGTTTGAGTTGCAGTGGCAGGACCCAGTGTTGTGCAGGTTTTCATGTGGGGCAATAGCAGATGCTCCTTACAGCTTGGCTGAGCCAGTAGCACCAGGTGCCTTGCTGCTGCGAAGCACCCGAAGATGGTCACAATGATGTTTGAGTATTTCTGCTCAGCACCACATAGCACAGACAAAACCTCAAGTATTGCCTTGCAGTTCCAGAACACAGGTGAGGCAGGGGGCTGGAACTAGATGATCTTTAAGGCCCTCTGCAACCCAAACCACTTTGTGATTCTGTGAGCTGGCAGCTGCTGTTTGGTGTGCAGTACCTGGGCTGTTCCATTGCAGATGATGCTGTGAATTCCCTGGCATAGTGAGAACAGAGCACTGCATGCTGCAGTCCTCTGTTCCTAGCAAATTTCAAAAGGTTCTTACATATTTTCCTGGGTTCAGCAGTAGCAGTCATTTTTCTCCTTAGTAGCTGATGCAGTGCTGTGTTTTTGACTTTCAGCCTGGGAACAGCGCTGATAACACCAATACTTTTAGTTGCTGCTCAGTAATGTTTAGTCTGACCAAGGACTTCCTGAGTCTCGTGCTCTGCCAGGGAGGAGGGGAAGCCGTGAGGAAGCAGAGCCAGGACATATGACCCATACTATCATACCACAGCATGTCATGCCCACTATATAAACTGGGGGCAGTTATCCAGAAGGGCAAGTTCACTGCTCGGTTGGGCTGGTTATCAGTTGGTGGGTGGTGAGACAATGTATTCTCTTCCCTTGTTGTTTCCTTTATCATTGTTATCATTGGTGGCAGCAGCAGTGGTTTGTGTTATACCTTAGTTACTGGACTGTTCTTATCTCAGCCCGTGGGTGTTACATTATTTTGAATCTCTTCTCCATCCCTCTGGGAGTGGGGGGGAAGGAAGGGGGAGGAGTGAACGAACTGAGCTACCACTACACATAGTGATCTAACTTAGCTGTGGAAATTTCACTCTGTTTCAATTACACAATTCCACTTGCTCTGGGGGCATATCTTTCTTTTTGGTTGGTTTTTTTTTTTGTTTGTTTGTTTGATTTTGTTTTGTTTCGTTTTTGTTCAGGGCAAAATTCCAGCTTTTTGGGCTTTTGAGAGATTTCTAATCCCATTATAGTGGAATAGTGAAAGTTTTCTTTGTGAATCTTTAAACATCCTTATCAAGAGTAAATGTCTCTTTGCTTCGGCAGCTGAAGTTTTCCTTGAAAAAGTAACTCTTCTATAAAAATAACATACTTTCTGTGAGATAATCTGTTGGATTCCATCAGTTCTTCTCAGCTTCCAACCTCAAATCAAATGCATTTAAAGGGAAGCTCTTTGTTCATTGGTTTAGATACGTTATTCATTCCCATACTGCTTAAAACATTATTATATCATTCTCCTTTGCACTGATGCATTCTTGTCAGTAATTTTTATGTAAACATTCAAGGACTCACCTTTTCTATGAAGATAAAATAAGGAAATGCACTGGCAGCGAAAAGGGACTTGTTCAAATGTGGAATTACTTCAGGAAAAGAGATAAGATTAAAATCTGGTTTTTAGTTTTTTTCAGGTCCCCTTTGGTATTTCTCCACAGTTAATATAGGTAGTCTCTCTTTTATTATAACTGATCCTCCATCTCCACTGATCCAAATCTTCTGTGTCTTTCAAAAAGCTACAGTCACTGAAAGAAAGATTCCAATACCGGGAATAACATCTGCTGATAGAAAGATAGATGTGTGACTGCTCTTGATACAGAATGGCCTTTTTGTTTGTTCTATTTGTGAATGTTTTTGTGTTTAGCTGTCGCCGGCATACTAGGCATAAACACAGATGGCCTATACAGGACCTTTGAGTTACAGTTCGGGCTGGAGGGCTGAGTTGCTGGATGTCTATCAGCTCTGAGGAAGGGGCGTTGCAGAGCAGGATGGATGGGGATGAGGACTCTGGCCATGGGACATGGAGCTCCATGGCATGGTGGCAGATGCAAGGTGACAGGGAGGGTGAATCCCATTAGGCTGCCAGATGATCAACAGAGTAGCTGTGGATGTCATCTCACAATAATTCATAGAAATGCTTCTTAAGAAGCTTAAGAATGAGAAAATCAGTGTGAATAGTTGTGTTTCTCTCCTGATTCCCTGTGTATAGATCCTGACTTCCTGTGTATGGTTAAGCGCCCCTGTGCTGTCAGATGGAAGCAAGCCTACTCAAGGGAGGGGTGGGATCTAATTATTCAGCACAGAAAAAAAACCTGAGGTTGCTTATGAAGATGTAATCCTCCCCAGGGAAGTATAAGTGTGTTGGGAAAGCACATTACAGTTAAACTTGATTAGAGAGCAGCTCAATATTTCTGAAAAAAAAATCATTAATCTACTTTTGGTCTAATTTTTTTAATTCTGTATTCACCATTACAATCATCCCACATTACTTTCAAGCTGGTAGTGAGGCTGAGGAGACTGATTAAATTGCAAAAGCAAGTTTCTAAATGAAAGGATCCATATCTACCTACACTCATTATCAGTTCCAAGAAATTAAATCTACCGTAAATGATTTACTCTAAAACAAATCGAACACACATTGGAAAGACAAAGAGCGGAGTGGCCATGCAGATTTGCATTGTGATGGAAAGAAGCAGCGATCGAAAAAGAGCCAGATGAAACTCAGACTTGCTATGAGGTCTCCAGCTTTCTCTGCAGCAGCTTGTGCCTTTGCATAGTGAGTCTGTGCAATGAATCCTTGTATTGCCTTGAATATTATGCAAAGAAGTCGCACAGTAGTGAACAACTGTTATCTCAAGGAACTGATAATGCTATTTTTCTGTAAGCTCTTTTATTACTGTCTGTTACATAAGACACTCTAACACTTACGTTAGGCTGTGCAGATTGCTGTTCCCCTCTACAGATTTATGTAGTCATTATTCCTTCAAGGACTCATTTAAAAAACCCAAACTCTAGGAATTCACCTTTGCTCTAGCTGAACTCAGACATAAACAGCATCATTGGGGTGGGGATGATCCTCGTTCTGAGATAAAAACACTGCAGAGGCAGTCTGTATGGTGATGAAGTGCAGTGACTTCCAGCCTGCTGCTTTGCCTCTAAGTGTGTGTGCTTATACATAAAAGTGTATCTCTCTCTCTTTCTATATATATATATACATATGTATATTGTTATATGATGTATCTTGAAGATCAGAATCTTCCACTTGATCACGGCTTGTTCAGTTTTCTTAACCTCATGATTTAATGCCATTATGGCACCAGACTTCTGCCTCGTCCCAGAAGGGAGGCCAAGGATGAGGGTTGTTATCTTGGGAGTTGGGCAGTGGGGTGGCAGGGTGGGAGAGCCAACCAGGAATGCTTGGGCAGCCAAGTTTGCTGCACTGCGCTGAGAAATCCAATGCTACTCTCTGGCACTTGTTAAGGATCCTCTCTTGGAAGGAGGGCGGCAGAGGCAAGGGGTGACCGTGATCATATTCCTTCAGCTGCATGTGCAAACATCCCAAACTAGGATTTTTCTGTGTGAATAATGTGTGGTGCATAGTTCAGCTGGCTTTTCCCCTCCTTGAGCAGGGGTTAAAGTGGCAGGGGCACCATTGAGGATGGGGGAAGTGTTGCCAGCTGACCTTTGAAACAAAACTGATGAGATAGAACAAGCAATGCTGAGCCTGTGGGTGTGGAAGGGAGCAAGTTGAGTAGATGCTTGTTCCTATGATGCCATAACCAATTTGTTTGGTATGCAAAATCTTTAGAACTGAGCTGCTGAGTAAAGATGTATGTGAGCAGTAAGAATATGCCATTACTTTACCAAAATTATATACTCACCGACCTAGCTTGTGTGTAGACCACTCAGTGGGTTCAGTCTGCTGCCTGGCAGCTGCCTGGAACAGATGTTACCCTTATATTTAAAATAGTAGCTAAAAACATAGGGAAAAAAAAAAAAAAAAAAGAAGCAACTCGCCCAATCTCTGCTTTGGTATTTTTTAAATGACATAGTGAGTGCTACTCAGAACATCCCTGGGCTTGCTCCCTTCTACCAGAAGCAGCATCTGGTCAAACATATGACACTGGGACACTGGGCAGAGCTGGAGCTCAATCTGCTGCTCTTCCATGGGTTAAGCTCAGGGCTTTGGCCAAGGTTTTTGTAGAATATTCCAAGGCTGGCTGTGGTCAAAAAAAGTCCAGGAAATTTTTCACCATGCTGTTTCAGCTTTCCCGAGGGCAGCATCAGAGTGATGTAAGTTTACTTCAGGTTTAAGCTTCTAGATGTTTCCAGTTAACAGCTTTGAGATCTTCCTGGAAGTAAAGGTCTTGTTGTTAGATGGGACTGTTAGACACAAGATAAAGCCAAAGATAGCAGGTCTGTGCAAAATCTCAGTGCTGGAAGAGGCGCTGGTCCTCGCCTTGCCTTGTATTTCAGGATCTCTCCATATGGCTGTTTAACTAGCATTTTATTTTGAGTTTTAAGTTTTAGCCCTAATTCACACATTTATAAAAAGTAGATAATTTTTACTGTAAGTTCATTTTTCAGGCAAAAATAATGTGAATGTGGAACTTCATCTTGTCTCAATGCATGTTGATGAAAAAGTTTCACATTGCTCTGGCTGATCTGGAATTTTAAATTATCTGAAGGAAAAATCAAGGCAGAAAAAAAAAAATGCTCTTTACAGGGGAAAAAAAGAACTCCAAACTGAAACTTGTTCTGAAAACTTTCCGTATTCTTGTACCTAACCAGTTAGGTAAAGCCATGCTGCTTCTGGTGCCCAGGTTATCAGAAGGTGTTTTGGTTCTGTAACAAAAGCAGCCCGATTAACTGGACTAGCTAACCCCAGAATTCACATTAATTTGATTTCAGTATTCACTGTCAACTTTTAATTCATGTCCTAATGGCCAGGTGTTTTCTTTGGTGGTTTAGTTAGCTGGGTTTTTTAACCTTCAACCTTTTCTTGAGTCAAGAAAACAGACATGGAGGTGTTTTCTGGCACAAGAACTTTCAGACTTTATAGTTGGTTTAATTGTGCTCTGGGTTTGTGTAGTCTTCAGAAAAGTTCTTTCAAGGACAATCCTGAATTCTCTCCTTGCATGGGTGATCCACAAGACAGGCTTCTTTCCGCTTCCATGACTTTCTCATGTTTTCCTTTTTGTGAGCTTTATGAAGAGTTTGAATCAGTATGGAAGAAAAAGACGGGTAAAGGGCTTTTCTGCTCCTGTGTGTGTGTGTGTGGTTACTAATTAACAGACAAAGATAACCCTGCCCTAACAGCAGCTGATAGTGATTTAAATAAAGAAAACAAAATTGTTTTCATATACGTCTCCAAGTTTGTAAACTCTTTCTGGAGTCAAACTGGCAATAAAAACAGTGCAAGAGAATTGAAGGAGTGGTCCTATGAGACCCTGAACTCATTAACCCGAACTCATAAAGCATTTAAGCACTGAATAGGGCTATTAACTTTGGTGGGCCTGCTAGCCTGTTTAGTGTAATGTGCAGGCTTTGGTGTTTTGCTGTCTTGAGCCTTAGTATTGACACCTTTCTCTCCAAAGTGCTGCCTATGCCTTTGGGAGAAATCAATCAGAGTGCACTGACTGCTCTTATGCTTCATTTTTCAAGCCGTGCTCCGTGCAGTATATGCTATAGTATAGGCTATGAGATTTTTGACCCAATTAGTTCTATAGGTAAAGTGCAAAAACTATGTTATTACATTTGTTGTTGTCTTGAGCTCTCATAATGTTTCACATCACAAGTGTGTATTTTCTCCCAAAACTAGAGTAATAGCAGTTTTTTTCCAGCTCCTTACCCCAGAGCTGCTGTCAGTTGGTGTAGCTGCAGTGGGTTGTGTTGGAAACATGGGCTGATGGAACCAGCTGTATTTCAGTCAGCATCTGGAATTCGGGTAAAAACGTGAACTTTTTTTCAGGTAAAGTTGTACCTGAGGAGGGTTCATGTTTTGGGTTTGTGAACCTTTGATGTATCTGGAAAAGATCTCTGGGCAGAGTCAGATTTTTATACTAGTTGAAATACAAAATACAAAACATAGAGTTTTCACCTGAAACAAAGTCTGTTCCCCAAGATCTAATTTTTATTTATTGTATACATATAGATATGCATAACTTCATAGCTTTACCTAATCTTCTCCTGGCTGGTGTTAATTGAATTAGACATGCTTATAGAATACTAAAAAGATTTGCCTATGGGAATTTCTCTGCAGTTTTGAGTCAATGATTGATTCAGAGGATTTTGTTCTAAGTTAATGGTTTTTTTTATTAAAATAAACAAGATTACTGACAGGGAGAAATGTTTTCTCTGTAAGTATTAAAAGGAAGGACAGGAAATGCCAAGGTAAGCAAACATGAGCAGAGATGGATTAAAGTTTCTGCATTGTAATAGCTACACTTGCTATTTTGGCAAGCGTGTCCTTTTTTTGATGGTTGTTTCTAAATTGTTTTATGCCCTTTGGCTTTCCTCTTCCCAAACAGCAGAGCAGTTGGGTGATGGCAGGTAATAATTTTCTCCTGTTCTCTTCATTCTTCGACTCTGCTCAACTGTTGTTTGGTATCTGGTGCCATTGCTTGCTCCCCCCGTGATGAAGCACATTTTTTGGCTACAGCCTTGGGATTTGTAACAAATGAGAACATATGCTGAGTTTAAGCTCTTCAGTAATTTATTTTTCAAGATTTGTTTTGCTGTGGTGTCTTACCTTTCCAGTAGTTAGTTGCATGGCCAGTTTTTAGGTTTTGGTCTGCTTGAGAAAAGCCTTTTCCTTAATTCCTATAAACTTGTAAGCTTCAGAATTTATGAGCTGAATATCAATAACTTGGAAAGAGACAGAGTACTGGAAGCCAGAAATGAGCTCCAGACTCGTCATTCAGATCTCAAGTTTTAAGTCTGTAGCTTTATCTCCTGTGACATTTAAATCTCTTTTCTGCTCTTGGAGCATGGACAGTGAAAGTGATACAGATGACTAGGGCAGACTTTGGGGGACAGCCTGTGCTGCATCCACAGGAAGGTGACCCTCGTTGTGGTGTGTCTTGTTATTTCCAAAACCTCTTGTAGCCCCAAACCGCCCCTCCGCTGCCTTCTGCTGCAGCTCTCTGCTTTTTCTGACTCTCAAAAGAGCGAGACCATTCTGAGGCTTGTGCATCAGAGCAGCCCACCTCCATACCTGTGGGTCATTAGAGGATGGCTTGTTCAAAGCTGTGTTGAGCTAATGTGAGAAGATGATGCCTGGTGCTTGAGAAATAATATGCTTGGGGTCACAGTTGCAAGGCTTAAAATGGGTACAAATAACGAGTGTGGGCATCAAGCTGCACAAGATGGGCTCCTTGCCAGGCTGTCACTAGTCTTTACACCTGCAATTTGGAATAATTTCTCAGTAGTACACTGCTGTCCTACTGGGGCAGCAGAATCCCATTTGCCCTGGCTTTGCTCCACCAGTGCCTCTGCGTGTGCATCCAGCACTGCAGGGGCATGTTTCATTTATCCGACCCTCTCTGGCCAAAGAGGAGATTCCACCTTCTTTGGGTTATTCTCAATATGATGCAACACATGTCATGTATCACTATGGAAATGGGGGGCTGTGGGAAGGATGTTGCAAAATAAAACTGTGAAAATGACTCGTTTGCAAATAGCATGTTCCAGGATTGCCAGCTGAGTTACATGTACGTCTTTTGTGCCTTTTTTAAAACCAGATATTTTTCAACCAAATAACGTTTTTTTATCTACTCATGGCACACTGATTTAAGGCATGGACCTGAAATCCAGGGCTATGGGCTGGTGGGAAATGGCAGGACGGTGAGGCTGCTGTTGAATTTTAAGGAAGGTGACAACAAGACATCCAGAATGTAAAACAATACATCTGTCATTTTATAGGATTAACTTATGACAATTAGAGGGTAACAGAATAATGGGTAAACTATTTTGCTGTATCTGTCTTCATATCTTACCATGTTTTCTGCTTCTGCTAAATTGATAAACATTGACAGGGACTGAAGAAGTTCTGTCTGCTCCTTCCTGTAGGACACCAATGGCTGCCTCTGTATACTGAAGCTCTTCAGTCAGATAAATGTAAAAGCAGTAAGGTTTATGACTTAATACAAAATAATAGCACTTTTTTCTTGTTGTATCCTTCTGTTGAAAAAATATTGGATCTGTGAGTTGTCTTGCAAATTGAGCAAAACTGAAACATTTGTTCAAATTTGATTTTTATAGCTCAGAAGAGGTGTAATAACCAAACTATATACATTTACATGTATGTTTTACAAAAATAATGAAAAGCAATATGCACCTTCTGTACCAGAAGTATTATTATGTAGGTCAACTATGATCTTGCTAAAGAAAAATCAAGAGAAAATACTATAAGCTTTGAATAAGTATATCATAGGTACCAGCTTTATGTTTAATCCAGAAGCAAATCTTTAGGCACTGTTCAGCACTGTATTTTTCTTTCACCACCCCCCCGGACTCCCTAGCAAATAATGGTGGTAAAAATACCAACTGTTGTTCACCTGAAACAAATAGATGTGTTAGAATAGTATAAAAGTAGATAACTGCTATAATGCTGATACTTTACAGGAAATTCAGGGTGATTTTTTTTAGATTAGCTCTCATTTTGCCTGAGTGGTAAGGATTGGAAGTCCTTTGTAGACTTCAGAAAGCTATCTGCCTTTTCTGCAGCTGAAAAAGAAATTGGAGACATGATTGAGCTCTGAAAGGGCCTAGTACCTGCTTCCCTTTGAGACAGGAGACAAAGCTGCAGATAGGCAATTTTAGGAAATGCTGTGAGGGCAATGGGGAGCATTCATAAGGTTCTACATGGAAAAAATGGAACATGTAGTTTGCATATAGTATATGCTAGCATCTAATAAAATGAGTTATTTGAAGAAAAAATAGCTTATGAAAATGAGTGAAATTTTGTCAGAAATTCATTAATCTTTCAGCATACTGTGTTTTGAATCCAGTGAGTGCTTGCATGTTTTAGTGTCACTGTTTTTTGTCTGCATAGCCTGTTCCTGAGACAGGAAAAAAGGGTCTGTCTTGTCCTGTCCTTTGTATGCTGGGACTTGGGCATTTGTAGAGTTGCTCAAGGGCAGTGCCTCAGGCCTCAGGTAGATATGGACACAGCAATATCATGTTTCTAGAACTGAATTCAGCTGCAAATACCAAGAATATTTAACACAATCAAAGTTTTAACCCTACTGGGAAACAAACTGTTTCTGTTGGTTTGCATTCCCCACTAATACCAGGTCTTGGCTTCAGAGACACAGGCTTAGCCTCCTTTATATTTGTAATTTCAGACCATTTCTAAAAGATTTTCTAGGGTTTTTTTCAACATACCAAATGCTCGACATGCAATCAGCCACCATTTCATGGGAGCAGGCATACAGATCTTTAATGAATCAGCAGGAATGCATGATTTCACATACCTGTTCTATATGATCCTATTATTTTCTTTTGGGGAATGTACTGTTTGGACAATAACAGTAAATTCTCACTAGGCAGTGTTAATGAACAGATCCCTTGCATTTGGATTTAACCAAATTTGAAAGCTGCCTGTGGCCTCATAGTCGTTTTTCCTGAATATTTTTTTTTTTGTGTGTTCTCTTCAGTTTTGGGGAAAAAAAAACAGTTCTTCAAGCAGATGAAAACTTCCATCAACTGTCAGTTTGTGCAGTGTGACCCATTCTGCTCATTGTAAATATAGGTTTATATTAGCTGCTCATGCATGATAGTCAGCCCTGTCTAAGAACTTTTAAACTGTCAGGGACTAAAACATTCTGGTAAAGACTCCTAATTAACTTTATGAAGTTTTACTGTGTGTTATCATTATGTGGTAGGGCTTAAGGGTTAGGGTTTCTAATAAGCACCAAGTTCCTGTGGAGTAGCGTAAACCTTTTATTTGTCCCTTGTGGGGTCTGCTGGTGCCAGTGCTGTAGAGCTGAAGTGGTTACCCTGCTTGTACGTTAGCTGCAGCTGGCCTCAGCACTGGTGGCACGCAGTCCTGCAGGTGCTGTTAGCTCCAGTGAAGCTGTACTTGCCTGGCTGGAAAACCCAACTAACTAACTTTTTATGGTGACTGGTAATTAGAAAATTTATAGCAAACGTAATGACAGCCTAATTGTTTGCAGTATTCTACTTAAAATGTCCCCTCTTGAGTTCAAACAGGATAACATGTTAAAGAACCTTCGCTGTCTGAAAGATGCTCTCAGCACCCTTCCCTCAATGGACAGCCCATGACTTTCATCCACATGCAAATAGTTTTGGCTCCACTGACCACATCTCTAAATACTTAATTGTGGAGCAGATGTACTGATGAGAGCCTGATTACTGTAATCTCATAAGTATTCAAAAATTATCTCTAAATGAGGACAGTTTCTATCAAAGCAGCTGAATAACTATGTCTAAAAAGGCAGAATAAACTTGTGCAAAGGAATTATTCATGGTCTTGATTAAGAATGTTTTCTTCTCTTGCTTACACTTGGCAGACTTCTCCATGAGTTGTCTGAGATGAAGGAGTTGTGTTCTACTTGAAAACTGAGCTTGGACCTGTATGATCAGCTAACTGTTACATAGTGTTCCTCGCTGTGTCCTCAGTTAATTTCAGACCCGAGGTGAGTCGTTGTACCAGAACACTAGCTTAGAGGGTGAGTTTCAGGGATCAGGAAGTTCAGAGTTGTAGAAATTCAGCAATTTCTAAGATACTGAGGAGCACTGCTCATACGCAAGTACTTGCTCACAATGCTTCCAGGGAGCACAAGCATCTGCTCAGTGTCAGCATCTCTTCCAGGGACACTGAAGGGATGAAGCTGGCCAGGCCACTCTTCCCAGTGTCCCCTGCTTATTCAGTCACAGGTATAGAGATTTGATTATTTTTGTACTCTCTCATAGCTTAACAAGCCTAATCCTGTGCAGTTCCTTTTTGTTCTCCATAATGTTTTCTTCCGTGGATTTAACTCACTTGACTTCATCCTGATTTACCATGGGAACAAGAGATCCTTGAATTATATCTCTAGCACATCTTCTGACCAAGCTGCCTGACAGGCTTTGAACTGGACAGATCAACATCACTTGTAAGATTACTGAAGATGTAAAATTCTGCTTACTTTGCTATTTAATTTTGAATTCTATTTCTGCCACATAAAGGAAGAAAAGGCCAGATAGATAGAAAATCTGACTGTAGAAAACACAGCAAAGTTGAAATCCTCCCATGAAGTAAATGGGCCAAAGTAAAAAATCAGTGAACTTAACCTATCAGACCATCCCAATATCACTGGATACACTTCTGGGAGTCACAGTATTTCTAGCTGTTAGCAGGAGGGCTATGACTTTACTTTGTCTCATATTCCAGCTGGCAAGCAAAAGTCCAAATACATTCACTAGAATTTGGAAGCTATGGTCAGTGCCACTGACAACTTTAACCTTTTCACCTCTGATGAACTCTTGATAAATTGAATGAGATTTAACACTAATCATTCAGGCACCAAGCTAGCCTGGAGCCACAGAGATGTAGTAAGTGATTCTTTATTTTTTATGTATTGTAATTGATATACCATAAAAAAAAAAAAAATTACAATTTTATCCAAGAAAATTATTTTTGCTGGATGTAAGAAGGGGGAAAACATTGCTTAGCAGTGGATTTTGAAATGATGATAAGAAGAAACTACTGCCAGTATTAATTTTCTTTCCTTTCTTACATTTCCCATGGTATAGCAGCAGTAGAATGCAGGTGCTGAATTTCTGAACACAAAGCTCTTATTTGTGGTGCTAGCTTTACTTTTAACTCAGCAGATTAGTGCAGTTGTTTCTTCTAAGTACTTGCAAGAGAGTGTATCCAGTTGAGTTACAGCAAAGAGAACAAAGACTGATGGCAGGCTGGTTTAATGTAGCTCTTACCAATGATTTGCAGAGATTAGAAGGTTGTTTTGTTGGACATCTATCACTGGAAGCTTAGGGACTGCTTTCTGAAGTCATTTTGAATTGGCAGGTAACAGATAGCTTTCTTTGATAGCTCTTTTATGTGCAGGTGCGGCTAAATGGAAATCAAGCACAGAGGGAATGGCTCTGTTTATGATTAGTTTCATACTTCTTTAGCATTGCAGTTCATGCATCGGTGCTTTCCAGACGACACGTGACAGGAGTGGAGCAATGCCAGGAGCAGAAGTCATCAATGCATGGGGACTGCTGGGAGGCTCCTTGCACCATGAAGGCAATGGAGGAAACTCTGTTTTTTCTGCAGTCTGCAGCAGTGCTTCATTGCATCTGGGTTCTGTCTGAGTATTAGGAATATTCTTTGGGCATTATTCTTACCAAAGGCAACTTTTATTTGCAAAATATTATGAGTTGTTGGGAGGAATGGTATAAAAAGCAAATGAACCAGGAGATAGTAACAAGATAGAACCCATCTCAAAAATTATCAGTTGGTACATATTTTTGTGTAGGCAACTTCAGAGCAAAGCTATAGCCACAAACAAATCTTATTTGTACTTCTGTCTCCTGAATGTTGCTATCTTTCTTAATTTGCTTTCCTGTCTAGTTTTAGGAGAAATGTTGAGCTATTGAGAGTGGTTGAAAAAAAAAGGAAAAAAGTATCAAACAATCTGTTGGTTTAAAGCAGATATTGTATCATCTGCTTTTGAAATCTGATTATATGAGCAAATGTCAAAACAACTCAGAAGGTAGAACTGATAAAGCAAAATTATTAAGCATGCAGAAAAGCTGTGATCCATTTGCTCAGTGAAGTCGCAGGCAGCATACATTTCAACAGCGACGACTGTTGTTTACTGGTTACCAGCAGCCGCCAGCACTTACAGCTAATCTGTGCAAAAAGGAATGTTTTGTTGTTTTGCTCTCTCCACTTCTGTGTTTCTCTTTGTTTGTTTTTGTTCCTGTGTCTCTTCTTATGACTTGTGCCAAAATATTCACTGAAATACATGAGGACTCTTTGTAGAGTTAACTGTGTGCTTCGCATGATGGAGAAGGTGCCTGGGTTATCAGTGACAGGGGATTTTGGGGGGCTGACAGGTTCTGCTGGTAGAGGTGGCTTACTGGTGCCCCCCAGGCATTGCTCTGGAGATGGGTATGGAGCAGGTGAGATTGTATTGCAGCCCCTTCTCCACCTGGGTCTGAAGAGCAGCTAACCTCTGGCTTCTCGGGCTCACCTTGTGATTTTATGTGAAGTTATATTTCAAATACTGATGAACATCTTTAAATCTGTCCAGCAGCCTCCTTAAGGAGCTGAAAAATCTAAGAAATGTGAAAAGGGACTTTTTACAAGGGTATAGAATGATAAGACAAAGGGGAATGGCTTTAAATTGACAAGAGGGCAGATTCAGATTAGATTTAAGGAAGAAACTTTTCCGTAAGAGAGTGGTGAGGCCTTGGCACAGGGTTTCCAGAGAAGCTGTGGCTGCCTCATCCCTGGCAGTGTTCAAAGCCAGGCTGGACGGGGCTTTGTGCAGCGTGGTCTATTGGAATGTGTCCCTGTCCATGGTAGGGGTTGGAACTGGAAGACCTTTAAGGTCCCTTACAACCCAAATGGTTCTACAACTCTATACTGGCTGAACTGAACGCTTTTCTTCACTTCTCCCCATGAAATGCGTATTAGAAAACTATGTTTGCCCCACATTTATTTAGTAAGTATGGAAAAGAAATATTTTCCTTGGATTTAAGTTTTATGCTTATTTTAGGATGCATACCATGAAAGAGCACATCTTGTCATTAGGTATTTAATATGCAAGTGCAGCTTTTTGCTCTGTTTTAGGTGTTAATGATGTCTTCAGTTGTGGCAGGGGAAACACAGAGCATTGAACCATGTTTTGGTAGGTAAGAAGTGCTTCCATTTCTCCTTCAACCACTGGTGAAATGCTATTATTAACATTAAGTAATCTTCCCTTTCCCCCCGTATATATTTATGTGCAATGAGAGCAAGTGGGAAAATTAATCTTGGGCATGTGGGAAAACTAATCTTGGGCATGCGGAAGCACTCCTAAAGCATTTCAGTAATCTCAGGCTCCCCCCAGGGTGTAGCGGTGTTTAGCAGTGTTACCTCAGCTGGGAAGAATGCAGGGAGAAAATGACACCTATTTGCACAGCTGTCTTGAGCTTGGCTCTGGTTGGGGGACAGGATTCAGTTTGTACTCAAAAGCTGCTTGGGTTTTGGATGAGAGATGTTGAAGTTGTATAACCAAATTTTATCTATGTATAGGATGTAGATCAGGTCCATGTGGCCATTGCGAGCTGAAAGAAAAAGAACAGGCGAAAGAAAAAAAGATCTCCAATAGTTAGAATAACATTTTTCCCTTCCCTTGCAATTAGAAACTTCTTTTTTTCAGTTGCTGGTTTTGTTGGGTTTTTTTCAACTTCTGTTTGTGGGTGGATGATTTGACTACTTGTTGAATTCATTCAGATTTCTAATGTTTCCACTGCCAGTCCATCTGACATGCAGTTATGGAAATCTTGTTGCTGTTTGTTGATTGATTTTATCTAATGTCACCTGCGCAAGCAGCTCATCTGCAGGGATGAAGCAATTGTGGCAAGGATTATGAAGATGCATGTGATGTTTGCCTTGGCACTGAGGGTTGCAGGTATCTCACTGGGACTTTTAGCAATACACCCCAATATAAGAAGGATCTTGGGTTGTGTTAAGGGAAGTGTGGTAGGTTAGAGCTGGGGAGAAAGGCTGGTGTAGCAATCCAGCTTGTTACGTGAATGGCTACCTCCCATCTCTAGATGCAGGAAGGGAAATGGGGCTGAAGCAGGAGAGCCTGGCAGATTCCATGGGGCTGAATGCCCACTTATGGGGCCCAAAAGCTATCCTGATGCTGCTGAAGTGCACCCTGTGATTTTTCTGCATGTACAGAGGAACTCATGCCAAACAAGGTCTAATTGCAATGTCCTGATTCTGTTCTGATAATGCAATGGACAGTTATAAATTCTAAATTGCACAGGTAGAAATTAGAATTTAATGCATTGACTTATTCTGGAGTAACAGGGAGCAACTTTGCCTCAGTGCTGGGTACTAAGTGTTTTGAGGGAAGGAGAAATAGCTCTTATCCCACAGTGGCATCTTGGCCATTCAGAACTGCTCCATGGTGAGGTCTCTGTCCTGAGCCAACGCTCGTCTTAGAGTGTGATGCACAAAAAATTACGGTCCTAGTTAACATAAAAATGTAATTCTCCTGAAGGAGAAGAGCTGTCACATGTCAGAGGTAAAGGAGGTATTAATAAAGACAACAAAAAAGGACAACACAGCATTACTCCAGAAACTTTTAGTTAGGTTTCAGAGGTCTTGTTAAGGGTGTTTTCTTTGCTCTCTTGGTCTGTTTTATGTGAAGTTTTCCTGTGAAAGAGGCTGCTTTTATTCAGAGAGAGTAACTCTATTACCAGGAAGTAATTATTGCATATTTAAAATCATTATTTTTTTAAAGTGTGCAGGAGGCATTATGTCTTCTTCAGAAACAACCAACCAACCCCTCAAACCCCCCACCTAACAACAAAACAATGACTATGCTGACTGTAAGTGATGCTCAGGATAAAGACCTTCTTCCTGATGCCACATATCAGAAAAGGTTTTAATTCCCAAAACCACCAGACCACTGAGGCCTTTCCATCCCGCAGAGGTTCTGTGGCTCGTAGTGTGACTGAATTGCACCTTTTCTGGCATGGCGCAGAAGTGGTGTTGGTACTTTAATTACATCAGTCCTTCATGGTTACATCCCCATATCCATCTTGCCCTCCCTTTCAGTTTCCAATTATTCTTTTTTAATTTATGTCTTTTCAAGCCATTTGAGCTCCCTTCCTATGAAGCAGATAATAAAAAAAAAAAAAAAAAGGCAGAAAAAAACCCCAGGTATGCAAGGAAGAAAAAATCTGTTCAAACAATTTGTTCCACAATTGAAAATATTTTCCAATAACTCTTCCTTTAATTCATCTGTCCCTCACTTTAGTATTAACTTTATGGCATATCCTCTGACCAAAATCATTGCCCAGTGATTTTAGCCACATCTTATCCTGATGCTTTAGATGTTTCTTAGGAGGCCACAGACTTGAGGATACTAGGCTGAAGATGCCAAGCTGATAGTGGAGAAGTGATGGTGGGGGAATCCAGAGGAGGAAGCCAGGAGGCCCAGTTTGAGCAGCTCCCTGATGAAGCAATGCGAGATAGAAATGTTCAGCTGCCAGTGATAATTTCCTTGATAAAGATAATCCTAATAAATAACATTTCTGAAGGATGAAGACAAATCTTTCTCTTCAAATGGTTTACATTGGAAAAGGTTTCATAGGAAATTAAATTTTTAAAAATCATCTTTTCACCCTGATGAAACCATGTGTTAGGTAAAATTTAGGTTAGAGGTTTTGAGGCAGGATAAGGAGGTATATTGGGCTTATTGTCCTTTATATATTATTTGTAGTCTGTCAAATAGACAAAGGAATTGCGGTTAATGTGAAATTTTGAGCAATGAACTCCATGTGTATTCAGCTTTTCTCTGTTTTGTTATTTTTCTCCTTTCTGGGGTTCTGCTTCTGGAGAGAGGCAGTAGGGAAATACCATGAAAATGTGTTCTCAGCTGGTGTCACAGTGTCTGACATTAAATCCTTCCCACTCTTCTTACATTCTTTATCAGTGTTGTATCATGAAGACTCCCACCTTGATACATTTTGTTTGTTTCTCATTATCATGGGATTTTATAGGCAATATTCTAAAGTCCAGCATACGACTTCTAACAGAGTCCAATCTTTACTTTTAAAAGCTTACTAAATATCACTTACCTGATAAATTTGTAGACACACATGCTCTTGGTTTTCATGCAAAAATCACTTTATTGATCAAAAAGAGATGCATAAAGGGATCAGTGCTGGGGCCGGCCTTGTTCAGCGTCTTTGTCAGTGACATGGACAGTGGGATTGAGTGTGCCCTCAGCAAGTTTGCCGATGACACCAAGCTGTGTGGTTCGGTTG